>KV006612.1:208282-248488 GCA_001598015.1 Dorcoceras hygrometricum
GTGTCAAGATGACCCATCAATGTTGAGTCGTGAAGGACGGTCCCCTTAACGTCCCCAATAATATGAGCCAACATAAAAGGGAGTACCAACCGACTCACAACAAGTGTCAATGACGTGTACAGCTTTACGGCATATATAACCCCCTCAATAATATGAGCCGGGCCATGTATGCGGGTAACATCGACGTACACCCATTGTTGATGGAAGGTAGGAAATTTTAAACAGATTTAAATTCCCTTAGTTTATCGAATAAACTTTTAATCTTGATATCAGTTTTAAATCATATTTAAAACGAGGGACCAAACATGCAATCAATCTAATTAATTGACATAAATTAAATAATCAAATCAAATTTGATAATTTCCAACAAAATCATATTTTAATTATAAAATCATATTTTATAAATAAAATCACATTTTGTCAATTTAATTGCATCAATTTGGGCTTAAAACAATTTTAGGCCCAAAATCTCAAAAATTCCAAAAATCAATTTTGGTCCGACCAAAATGGCCCAATATAAATATTTGGCCCGAAAACCCCTCAGGACATCCGGGACAGGCCCAAAAATCCAAGGAATTCGAAAAACAAGCGTCGCAACGCCGCCTCGGGTACGTCCGGACGTCGGCCGCACGACGGCGACCGCCACGCGAGCAGCGTGCGGCAGCTACAGTGCCGGTGGCTCTGATACCACTGTTGGCATAGTGGCGGATCCGGATCCCGTTTCCCGGGGGTGCAGCGGAAGTTTAAAATTTGCCCCAAAAACGTTCAATACATCAAAAGCAATCATAAAAACATGCATAGGATGTTTTATCGAATGCTACCTTGCTGGCGTCTAGGCGCCTGGCTCCAACCAAATTCATAGGGAATCTGGCTCTTCACGGTAGGCGGCGGTAGATCCTCCTAATCAGGTCCACGACCGGTAACACGACTCCTTCGTCAGCCTGCACTAGAAAGCCTGACGAATTTGGCACGAACGGAATCTCCTCGTCGCGGTGGTCGGAACAAGTCCAACCACGAAGGCGACGGCACACGACGGCGGCGCAAGGGGGCGGCGGCCGATGGGTCGTGTGGGAGAGGGAGGGGAGGCGCTCAAGATGGAGGCTAGGGTTTGGTGTGTGATGTTATGTTGTGATCTAGCCCTAGACCAAGTCTAGTATTTAAATCATACATGGGCTTGAACCGGTCCAATGGACTTGGGTCAAGCCCATGTCCATATGAACATTCGGTTCATTTAAATCACCGTGGTTTCACCATAATCCCGATCGACGATCAGATCGGACCGATCGACTCAGTTTCCAAAACTGAATATTATGATGTGAAAACAATTTTTCAGACCACATAGTCCAAAATTACAGTTTAGCCCCTCAACTTTGGGAAATCGCAATTTGACCCCTGTTGACTTTTAGGAAGTCGCACTCCCTAAAATCCTCCTCCTATGCTCAACACATTGAGGTCAGTTTCCATGCGGGAATCGTGAATCCAGTACTTGTGTGACCCTCAATGGTTCAGGGATACAGCTAGCCGTGGGCCCACAACCATTGTGACTCCGAAATCACAATTTCGGACTTGCCCATCGGATCATGGTAAAGCGCCTAGCAACATCGTGCCATGATCCCCTAGGTATCACTGATAGTGCCTGCAAGAACCAGTTGGTCGTGGTTAGCGTACAGTACGGTCCTTTCAACACATATATCCCGATCAGATCAACGACCATTGGTATATCGAGAGTCGCTATAGATCCGATAGCTATGCATACATCTTGGAGATCAAATAGTGACATCACGAGTGTTACTAGGAAAACCCATTTACCTAAAACACATCCAGTACTCCGGCCAGAGATTTATCACACTATTATCTCCTCAGATAGCATAGGATATCCACGCATAAAAGCGAGCGGTGAATCCTCGACAACGAAGCATCGACTCCTACATTCATCGGGACCTCACCCAATCCCGCCACCTAATGACCCCAAGTGAGTCGGTAAACGGGTCAAAGTGAGGCGCCTATCATGCAGAGTCTCAATGAAGTTTCGAGTAGTGAGGACTAATCAGTACAACCAAGACCTCAGACTTATCCACTCGACAAATGGTAACCACTTGGAAAGTCCGAACGAGGGTAGTTCGATAGATCACCAGGTCACTATCCATAGCCATCATATCCACTATCACATCTAACATACACTATAGTGCATTCTAGGTCTTTATCCAACACAATTGTTAACATTATAACATAATGAAAATAAAGAATGCCATATAAGAAATGCGTATTTCATAAATAAAGATCGTTATACACAAGAGTCTATAAAACCCACACGCCACAAGTTGGCTAGTTGGGCATCTACTCTAACAGGGCCTTGGCATAATTCTGAACGCCCATCCAATCCCCTCTGTCTCTTGTGGAGTCTCTGTTGCTCAATAGAAACACGACTCCTTCTTGCAGAGAAGCTTTCCTTCCTTGTTCGTAGCTCCACAGTTCAGAAATAATGTATCGCCCGCTTGGGTAGTATTCGTTTATCTCGAATAAAGCGGATATCACAGCATTGTAAACTTCAATGCTGTGATTTCTTTAATATCCACTAGCTTCTCATCCTCTTGACTACTTCGTGAAGTGGTTTGCTGTCAAGCTCACCCAGTCTCTTGGTATCGATACGAGCATTCGGCGATATATCTTTCAAGCCGTTGACTAGCTCTTTTCGCACTCCTGCACAATTAAAGTTTGGTTAAATGCTTCCATATCCTCGAGTTCTTCTTCCTTCTCCCTCAAGGACTTAAGTAGCAAATCCATTTTTTCTAACACTTCCAGATTGCTTTCCACTCCCATGTGCCTTATTACATTTAATTTACCTCTCAATTTCAAAATTTCAAGCTCCAAAACTCAAAGCATGGTCTTATTTATCTACTGTTCCTCCTCTCTATCCAGTAATCTTGCTGGACAATAACGGCCGTTCAGGGTCTGGTCCAGCCCTCTTCATCAGTCCTCAACGTAAATGAAAGATTCGTTTCGCACTCCCTCGGCTTAGACACATGAGACTCATCATGTATCAACAACGACTCACCGGCATCCGCGGTCAGCACGCCAAGGAGCCGCTCCATTCACAAACTCCCATACCGACTGATGAATCTAGGAGCTAACCTACTCCTCAATTACAAGACCAATCGTAATCTTATGGAGAAATTCGCAAAATGTGCTCGATCAAAAGCCCGAAACTCCAAAGACCTACATCTTAGAAACGAAAACTGGCTTGGTTATCTCACAAAGTCTTCGCAATGGATCAAATCAGATCCTCTTGGTCCTTCACATGCTGCATAAAATCCGGTGAAGACCGTTGATTCTTCTCAACTTCTTCCAGTTGGTAGAGCGATCTGTGCTTTCCTCCATACCAAAAATCTCAAAGGATATCATCCCGAACAACACTTGGTAGCTAGAACAGCACAAAACCACAACCAAGATCGGAAATTCCAATCAACTAACAGCGAAAATCATCACTAACACTTGCATCATGCCTTCCAAAATCTGCATGACGTGCTCAGATTGGCCACTGATCGGGTGGTAAGCTACTCTCATAGCTAGTCGAGACTCCAAAGTCGTCTGCAAGCTCTTCTAATCTCGGGAAATAAACCAAAAATTTCCTACTGGACTCAGCCAACCACAGTACGACACGAAATCTCGCTTCACGATTGACATACCACCCCATCATCTTTCTCGAAGAAAACCTGTCCCATCACAGGAACAGTAGGTCAACATACCCTAAGCTTACTCCAGTACAGCTTAGCTTACTCACACAGTCGACTCGGATTGGCACAAACAAGAGATTGGTGTTTCAGAAACTGAGAGACTCACAGCTTTACGTGAAATTTAGCAAGTGTGAATTCTGGTTGGAGGTAATCTTTTTGGGTCATGTCATTTCTGCAGAAGGTATTTCCGTGGATCCTAGTTAGGTCGAAGAAGTTCTTAACTGGGAACGACCTAGGAATGTTTCCGAGATCCGTAGTTTCTTAGGATTGGCTGGCTATTACAGACATTTCATTGAGGGTTTATCTTCGATAGCCAAGTCGATGACGCAGTTGACCCAGAAGGATAAAAGATTTCTGTGGAAGATGAATGTGAGTCGAGTTTTCAGTTGCTTAAGGATAAGTTGACTACTGCTCCTGTGTTGGCTTTTCCTTCGGGTTCTGGAGGTTTTGCGGTTTGTTTCGACACTTCTCTGAATGTGTTGGGTTGTGTACTGATGCAGAACGGTCGTGTGATAGCCTATGCGTCTCGACAGTTGAAACCCCATGAGACGAGATACCCCGTTCATGATCTAGAATTAGCAGCCATTGTTTTTGCTCTGAAGATTTGGCGTCACTACTTGTATGGTGAGCAGTTTGTGGTGTACACGGACCACAAGAGTTTGAAGTATATCTTCACCCAGTCAGATCTGAATATGAGGCAATGTCGTTGGATGGAGTTACTCAAGGATTTTGACTGTGAGACTCAGTATCAGCCTGGGCGGATGAACTTAGTGGCAGATGCTTTGAGTAGGAAAGCCCAGCCTGCGATGTTGACGTCGATGAGTATATCTAAATTCCATGAGCATTTAGGGGCTTCTGGATGGAGTTTTCAGCTAGATGATCAGTATTTCGTGGTTTCTTCTTTTCAGGTTGAACCACAGATTGTAGCAGACATAAGAGCACCGCAGATGACTGACCCGTACATTCATGAGTTGAAGATTAAAGCCCATAATGGTCAGTCGGAAGATTTTTCTGTTGCTTCTGATGGATGTCTGAGATATCATGGAAGATTGGTAGTTTCGAACCTGATTGATTTGAAAGAAGCTATTTTGAATGAGGCCCATTGTAGCCGTTATAATGTACATCCGGGTGAAAAAAAGATGTATCATGCCTTGAAGTCTCACTACTGATGGGAAGGTATGAGGAATGACATCTCTAGATTTATAGCTCGGTGTCTGAACTATCAACAGGTCAAAGCCAAGAGAATGAGACCCGGTGGATTGCTACAGAGTTTAGAAGTGCCTCAATGGAATTGGGAGCACGTGGCCATGGATTTTTTGACTCATTTACCTCATTCGACTAGGGGATGTGATGCGATTTGGGTTGTGATTGATAGGCTTTTGAAGTCAGCCTATTTCATTCCCTATGATGTGAGGTGTTCCATGAAGAATATGGCAAGAATGTATGTTGATCATGTGGTTAGACTACATGGAGTACCGATTTTGATAGTGTCGGATAGAGATCCATAGTTTACTCCCGATTTTGGAAGAGCTTGAAAGCAGCTATGGGTTCGATATTGACTATGCGTACAACTTATCATTCGCAAACAGATGGCCAATCCAAGAAGACCATACAGATTTTGTAGGATATGCTGCGAGCTATAGTGATGGATTTCAGTGGTAGCTGGCAGGATTCTTTATCTCTGATAGAATTTTCGTATAACAATAGCTACCAAGTGACTATTGGGATGGCCCCATTTGAAGTTTTGTACGGTCGAAAGTGTAGATCACCAATTTGTTGGGAAGAAGTTGGTGAGAAATGGTTCCTGAGTTTGTGCAGCATATGAAAGATCAGGTTGAGCTGATTCGAAGTAGAATGAAGGCTGCACAAGATCGTCAAGCCAGATATGCTAATAATAGGCGCAGGCCTTTGGAGTTTCAAGTTGGCGATCGAGTGTTTCTGAATGTTTCTCCTTTCAAGAGCGTGATGAGATTAAGATTTAAGGGTAAATTGGCTCCTAGATTCATTGGTCCCTTCTAAGTTATTGAAAGGATTGGATCTTTAGCATACAGATTGCAATTACCTTCTGATTTAGCAGCGATACATGATGTGTTTCATGTGTCTATGTTGAGAAAGTATGATCCAGATCCGTACCATGTGTTAAGGATCGATGAAGTAGAGCTGGATCAGACCCTGAGTTATGTTGAATATCCAGTGAAGATTCTGGACAGGAAGGAGAAGCAGCTGAGAAATAAGATTATTACTTTGGTGATGGTTCAATGGAGCAAGCATGGCAGAGAGGAAGCTACCTGGGAAGTTGAAGAAAAGATGAGACAAGAGTGGCCTCATCTGTTTTGAGCATGCGTAGAATTGATTCAGGTAATCTTCTAGTCTGCCGATTTACGTGTTGAGTTGTTTTGCACCTTCGTAAGTGATTTTGTAAGCATTGAGATATGCGAGATTGTTGATAAGCTTTGAGAAATTCTGGAGAGTTGTGTATTTTGTCTGGTGATTTTCTGGTAGTCCTTCGATTTGATCTGTAGTTGCCTTTTGATTTCGAGGACGAAATATCTTAAGGAGGATGTGAGGACTGTAAATTTACCCGACTTAATTAGATTATGCTACGGACAGATTTGAGGAAATTATATCGGAATGAGGATTTAATCGGAGAAGCGTGCCTTGCAAAATAGTCAAATCTGAATGGTGATTAGTCCCGAGAGGTATTTCGTGCTGTGTAAGCTGTTAAGGAGCTTCGGATTTGATTTAGAAGTGAATCGGGTGTGTATCATTGAGTAATGGAGAGAGTAACCATTGGATAGATATGGTGTATCGTGGAGTTCAGATTTGGAGAATACCCCGCGTGAGTGATTAGAGACGCTGTGAGAATTGGGTTGGTTCGTGGTTTGAGTAGATCGGTTCGTATTTTTTCAGATTTGAGTAAGATCTGGGTTTCCAGATCTGGCCCTCATGTATATGAGCAGGTTGACCTGAGCGGGAAGCGAAACGATGTCGTTTTGGATTACCCAGGTAGACGCGGGTTGAGTATAAGTGATACGGTGTCGTTTGGGGTATACCAGATTTGGCGTTGGCTGAGTATGTTTGATGCGACGTCGTTTAGCAAGCATCAGATTTGATGAGAGCTGGACTCTGGTGCGACGTCGTTTGGTGGTAATCAGATTTGGTTGACGTAGAGGAGTCAAAGCTGGTTAAGGGTTCAGATCTAAGTTGGTCGGTGGCACTGTAGCATTGACTGGAGAGTATATATGTGTTGACCAACACTTAGCGAATTTGAGACCCGATATTTCTTATCTGCTTCTTCAGAGAGCTTTCGACTCATATCTGATTCCAAACCCTTACTGTTCATTCGAACTCTTTTCCTCCGATTACCGTCGATTTACGCCGTCGTTTGGAGCAAGATTGGTGGCGCTGAGCTCGTCTCCTTAAGATCTTTCGATTGATACCATTTAGGAGACTTGAGTCGATGAGTTGAGGGAGCACTAAGTAGTTGCAGGGTTCGTATATCTTCGAGATTTCTGGTCAGTAGTTCTTTCGTTCTTGAGCATATTTGAGTAAGTGATTTTTTACTGATTTAAGCTTCGATTTAGAGCTGGATAGTGCTCTGTAGGTTTGAGGTAGCTGATTTAGGCTACGAGTCTTTAATCCATAAGTTGAATGAGCTCAGATTTGAGCTAATTTGTTTAATGTCTTGGCAGATTTGAGCTTGTAGGCAGCTTCTGTCGGATTTCTTGGTGATTAGGAGAGCAGCAGATCTGGGCTGGTCGTTGGAGCTATGTTCTGGTGCGTGAACACTGGTTGTGTGCCCTGTGTGATATGTTGAGGTATCAGCTCCTTAGAGGAAGGTACGAATTGAGCGTATTTTGACTGGGCTGGTCGTTGGAGCTATGTTCTGGTGCGTGAACACTGGTTGTGTGCCCTGTGTGATATGTTGAGGTATCAGCTCCTTAGAGGAAGGTACGAATTGAGCGTATTTTGACAGCTCTGCTATCAACATGAGAATATTTCCTGCGTAGTTGAGTTGTTGTGGTTATGTGCTGATATTGATTTGGTTGTTTGATGATTGTGCTTAATTATTATGCATATTGTGAGATGATGTTATTTTGCATTCATGCATAGCATATTGAGCATGTTCCCTTGTGAACCGATTCTTTTATACATTGTGATCGGCCGGCTGAGTTGTCGCGCCTGAAAGGTCCAACGTTGTCACTTCATAGTGGTGGCCGGCTGAGTCGTCGTGCCTGAATACCACTAAACTGTAATGGGCGGCTGATTTGTCGTACCTGAATATCACAGGATTATGATCTTGCACAGCAGAGTCGTTGTGCCTTGCTTACCGATGATTTTGGTAGCCTACATGCATTGCACGCATGAGATATTGCATGTATGATATGGTTGTTGTTTCTTGATGCTCTCCGTACTGAGGTTTGACCTCGTTTTTATTTTTGGTAGCCTACATGCATTGCACGCATGAGATATTGCATGTATGATATGGTTGTTGTTTCTTGATGCTCTCCGTACTGAGGTTTGACCTCGTTTTTCTTTTCCTGTTTTTGGTCTGATTTGATCTGTGTTGGCCTTTGCAGGATCTTCAGGTAATCAAGCTGGACCAAGTGGAGCGTCAGCTGGTAGATCCCTGTTTTGAGTCCCAGTTATATATACTATGTATTGAACCAGGGGATGCCCTGTGTGATTATGTATTTGGGGATCTGTATTTGTATTTTACATGTATTTGTTGTGATTGATGTTGTTGGATTTGTGAGTCAAAATCCATATTTTGAGTACGATTGTATTTTGAGAGTTTATATCAGTTCAGGCCCAAAACGAAAATTTTTAGCCCGTATTCTATGCTTCCTTGTGATTAAGATTAATTGAGTCATTAATCTGTGTTTAAGCGCACCGGGCCTGACATTGAAATGATAACTGATATCAATTTTTTTTGTAGTGTTTACTGTTTTTTGTCTTGTTCATTACTTTTCTGATCATATCGTGGCATATGAGATTGTTGTTCTGAAATTCGTTCTGAACTGTATTCGAAATCTGGACTCCGCCTTGATATGATCGTCTCTAAGCTGTTTCTGCGCTTCTACTCTAAGTTGCTCTTGTTTTTATCTGATCTATTCTGCTCTAAACTGTTTCATTTTTGTTCTTCAGCTCTGAACTGTTTTGTTCTACTCTGTATAGCTCTGAGCTGTTTCGTTCTTCTCTATACAGCTCTGAGTTGTGCTGCTGTGATCTGGTCTGTGCTGCTCCAGTTCGTTCAGCTCTGAGCTGATCTAGACGATGCTTCCAGTTCGTTCAGCTCTGAGCTGCTTCGACACTGTTCTGATTCTATCTATGCTGCTCCAACTTAGACCTCTGAGATGATCTGTGTCTGAGCTGATTCGCCTAATATGATCTGTCTTCTGTTGTGTTCTAACTTGTACGATCTGCTCTTGACATGTTCTAAGCTGATCTTGTTGCCTGAGCTGATCTTCCCTGAGCTGATATTCTCTAATCTTATCAAGATGATCTCCTTATTCACTGAACTGCGCTCTTTGTTTATACAGCGCACGTCTTAAGTTGCAGCTCTTGTCTGATCTGATCTGATACAGCGCACATCTCAGCTCGTAGCTCTTGTCTGATATGATCTGCTATAGTGCACATCATCATCTTGCTGCTCATGACAGATCTGATCTACTTCCTCTGAGCTGATTCTATACTATTCTCATCTGAACTGCTCTAAGCTGATCTGAACTGCTTTAAGTTGATCTGAAATTGCTCTAAATCGAAGCTCCACCTACGCTAAACTGATCTGAACTTCGTAACTGAGCTCAAACTCTTATTATACTGTACAGTTCTTCAATTTCAGCTCGACCCTGATCTGATATTATTCAGCTTAGCCTACACTCAAGTAAATCATTTTAAACAAATAACAAGTTTTGTTTTCATCAAAAGTAAGATCTTACACAGATCCAAAAATCTTTCCCTTTTTGATAACGCAATACCTGGATAATCAGAACGCAAATAGAAACTATTTTCAAAGTATTTCTCCCCCTTTTTGTGGGAATCAAAAAGGCGTCAAAATCTTGTCTCTCCCTTAATATTAAAAAGAAATCTCCCCTTTAACACAGCACAGGGTTTTTCAGTTTTCGAAAAGAAAACGTTTTGGAAGGGACGACAGTATTAACGTGTGCGAATGATGAGAGAAAAAAGTATAGTGGACACGTGTCATTCTAAGATTTAAAAACATCTGAAATTACTTAGAGAATGACCGTCCGATTTAAAAAGAATTTGAAAAGACAAAATGATCTCAACCTTTCGATTTATATCATCATGGAAACATTAGTTCAAACACCTTGATAAGATCTGACTGTATTTGTCGTAAGCTGTATCAGATCAGCACGGAGACATTCAGTTGACTTTTTGTTCTTATCTGTTTGAATATCTTTGTCCCCCTGAGCAAATGCTCACAGAACATAACTAAGACATATCTAAGAGACCTACAATATTTCTAAAATAAGAAACTTAGCGTCCGGTAGAGGTTTCGTGAAAATATCAGCCACTTACTGATCTGTTGGAATATACTCCAGCCGGATGTCCTTTTTTCAGCACATGGTCTCTTATGAAATGATGCCTTATGTCAATATTCTTGGTCTGTGAATGCATCACAGGGTTCTGAGTGATTGCGATAGCACTTGTGTTGTCGCAAAAGATGGGTGCCTCAGCTTTATCAATGTTGTGGTCCCTAAACTGTTGTTTTATCCATAAAATCTGAGCACAACAGCTCCCAGCTGCTAAGTACTCTGCCTCAACTGTGGACGTCGTGATTGATGTCTGCTTCTTGCTAAACCAGGAAATTAATCTGTCACCCAAGAAAGGACAAGTTCCACTCGTGCTACGCCGATCTATCTTACAACCTGCATAATCTGCATCTAAGTAACCAATTAAATTGAAACTTGAGTCTTTGGGATACCAAAGACTCACGTTCTGAGTGACCTTTAGATATTTAAAATATGTTTAACAGCAATGAAATGGGATTGTTTTGGATCAACTTGGAAACATGCACACATACAGACCACGAGCATAATGTCCGATCTGCTCGCTGTTAGATATAAAAGTGATCCAATCATCCCATGATACAAAGTTACATCTACAGCACTACCAGCTTCATCTTTTTCAAGCTTGATTGAAGCACTTTGGAGTAGCTGCTGAAGAGAATTTTTCCTTCCCGAACTTCCTCAGAAGTTCCTTTGTATACTTTGCTTGATTGATGAATATTCCATCTTCAAGCTGCTTCACTTGTAATCCAAGGAAAATGTCAGCTCGCCCATCATGCTCATCTCGAACTTATCCTGCATCAGATTAGAGAATTCTCACATAGTTTAGGATTATTCGATCCAAAAATAATATCATCAACATAAATTTGGACTAATAAGACATGATTATTTTTAATAAATTTAAATAAAGTCTTATATACTGAGCCAATAACAAAATCATGATCAATCAAAATTTTAGACAAAGTATCATATGAAGCTCTTGGTTCTTGTTTCAGACCATACAGATATTTATCCAGTTTATATACATAATCCGGTATCGTATGATCTACGAAGTCATGAGGTTGTGCAACGTACATTTCCTCATTTAGGATGTTGTTTAAGAATACAATTTTAACATCCATTTGATAGAGTTTAAATTTTTTAAAATCTGTATGCAAGAAACATGAGGATAGCTTCTAATCTGGCTACTGGTGTGAAGGATTCATCAAAGTCTATCTCTTCTTCTTGTCTATAACCCCAAGCCACTAATCTGGCCTTATTTCTTACTAAGTTGCCATTTTCATCTAATTTATTTCTAAAGACCCGTTTAGTGTCTATTATGTTCTGATTGGTAGGTATGGAAACTAGATGACATACTTTACTACATTTCAACTGACTAAGTTCTTCCTGCATAGCTTCTATCCAACTTGGGTCAGCTAAGGCGTCATCTAATTTTTTACGTTCTAAATAGATGAATGCAGAGTTAAAATATTTGTTTATCATATGGCCTCGTGCTCTGAGAGGTGCAGAAGGGTTATCGATGACCATCTCGGGTGGATGATTCTTACTCCACCAGAAACTAGGTCCTAAGGGATTTGCTGTGATCTGTTCCTGTTCCCCCTGAAATCTTTCCGAATCAAAGGTAGTATCTTCTGCTAGGTTAGGTTGGATATATCGATGGATAAATTATGTTGGGTCTGCTTGGATATCCCCTGCTTGAACAGCTTGCACGTCCTTTACTGGATTAGCTTGGGCGTCTTCAGCTGGATCAGCTTGCGCGTCTTCAGCTGGTCTTCTAACCTGTATCTCATCATCACTCGACAAGGTTAGTATATTTTAGTCTGTTGCTGATATCATGAATAGACGCAATAAAATTTGATAGAAACTAGTTTCATCAAATTTAACATGAATCGACTCTATTGTCAGCATTCTATTATTACAAACACGATAAGCTTCGTGACAGCTGAGTGGACTAAAAATATGCCAATATCAGAACGTGCATCAAAAGCAGATAAATATTGTTTGCCATTATTACTAATGTAACATATGCAACCAAAAATTTTAAATATGCAATTTTAGGTTTCTTGTCATTTCAGATCTCATAGACGTCATTCCGATGTTCTTATTAATCATCGATTTGTTCTATGTATAACATGCAGTGTTAACCACTTCTACCCAAAACTTTTGAGAAATTCCGGAATCAACAAGAATAATTCTCATAGCTTCTTTTAAAGTACGATTACGGTGCTCAGCGAGCCCGTTCTGTTGAGGAGATCTAGCTGCTGATAACTCATGCTTGATTCTGCTATAGATAATATAGGAGGATAAGCTTTGATTTAAAAACTCAATGTCATGATCATTCCTAATCCGATTGATAGAACAAGATTTCTCATTTTGAAGACGTTTTAAAAGATTGATCAGCTGGTCTATTGTCTGATCCTTCGTTTTCAAAAAGATACCCAGGTAAACCTGAAATAATCATCAATGACCACGAGGGTATATTTCGTTCCCCCTAAACTCATTACAGGTATAGGACTGAAAAGATCCATGTGAAATAGCTCTAAGCTCCGCGAGAAAGAATTACAACCCTTATTTTTAAAAGTGGATCGGACTTGCTTTCCGAGCTAACATGAGGAACAAAGCTTGCCTTTTCTAAAATCAATTTTGGACAAACCGGTAACCAAATCATGCTTACTCAGAATAGCTATTGTTTTAAAATTATATGATTCATGCATTTATGCCATAACCATGCTTTGGATGAGTGTGCAATTAAACAAGTAGGTTTAGCTACCAGCTGATCTGACCAATTACTTTATTAGAGTAGTCATACCAGATGGGCTCTGAACTGTGCATGTATGCTTATGAAAATTAACCACATAATCATTATCGTATAATTGACTGATTCTTATTAGATTATAACATAGATTTTCAACAAGGAGCACGTATTTAATGATAACAATACCATGGACAATCTTCCCCTTGCCCATGGTTTCACCTGTTGAATTATCACCGAATGTGATTTTTGGTCCTTTTGTGTGTTTGATATCTGATATCAGTTTTGGATTGCCCGTTATGTGTCTGGAACATCCGATGTACATATACCATGTTGATGTCTTCAAACGGTGGACCTGTTGACCTGCAATCAGAGAATAAACTTTTGGTACCCAGTTTTACTTGGGTCAAGATTGGATTAACCCTTTCGGGACCCATACTTGAATTACTTTGATAGTTCTTCCAGTTTATGTGTCCAGTAGGGTGTGTGCTAACTTAGTGAGTGATCTTTTGAATCTTGGTTTTATATTGACCATTCAGATCGCGTCTTAGCTGAAAATTTCTCATTTGCGTTCTCACCTTCTTTGAACATTGCCTAAGCTGGTTCAGATCAGGATACTGCGGACCATATCTTACTCTGTCCTTGTCCAGCCTATTCTTAAGCCAGATCGGCTTAGAGTTCTCAGGTTGAGCATAGCCAATACCTTGCTTACTCTTCTGGTTCAGATTAGACACGTTCTGGTCATAATAATTGACCGATTCAAGCGTATCATGTATCACATTGGCTTTGACATAACTCATCTTTTTGAGCTTGTCATTAACCAGATCTGTTTTCTCCCGTGCTGAATCCTAAGCCAATTTTGTCATTAAATGGCTTCTGGACATCATGCAGCTTGCCTAGTGGAACAGAGGATTTTGTCCAAGAGCTCATCACTTGATTTAATCTATCATTTTCAGATGTGAGCTCATTAGACCTGGTTCTCAAGGATTCATTCTCCGTCTTTAGCTTACTTAACTCAGTATTTAGACTATCTGAGTCATCAAGCTGTGAACAGCTTGGATCATCCGACTTGTCTTTCAGACACTTGTTTTCAGCTTTAGCATCTTCGAATGTCTGAGACAAATTTTTGTACTCATGGACGATCTCATTTAGTGCTGAGACTAATTCCTCACGTGTAAATTAAATATTAGAGCGAATACCTCATCATTGTCATCTGCCATTAGACAATGAACTTATTCTTCCTCGTTGTCGCTCGATGAGCTGCTGGAAGTGCTCTCATCCGAGTCCGAAGCCCACTTGCTGTTACTCTCTTCAGCAACCATTGATTTCTGATCTCTTCTTTTCCTGAAAGTCTTCTTATCTAATCTGTTTTGCCTCTTATCCGATGACTTCTTGTCATCTAGCTGCGGTTTAGTACAGTCCACAATAAAATTATCAGACCTGCCACAGTTATAACAGTTTAAGTCAGTAGTGGCCTGTTCAGTTTTGTGAGATTTATTTAAAAAGATGGATTTTGAGTTCTTCTCATGAATTTACCAAACTTCTTAACGAAGAGGGACATTAAGTAATTGCTAATCTGTTCTGCAGTCTTTTGTGGTTTTTCTTCTGCAGTAACAAGGGCCTTGGTTGACTGAGAGTTTGATGCACTCGCCCTCTTATCTGTTTTCCAGCTCATACGCCTTCAGATCTGCAAACAGATCGTGCAGCTTGTTAAGATAAAATTTATAAGTTTTGGTGATAATGAAAACAAAGCTAAAAACTGAAATTAAGATGCAGATCTGACTTTAAGTATTTGCACTGAAGTGAAGGAAGTATTTCAGATCTGGATGCTATCAGAATAAAGTTATCAGATCAAAGAAGAGCGTAGATTATTTATCGGGAAATTTCAGATCTCAGTATTTCAAGTTGAATAGTTCAGATCAGAGTACTTTAGATTTGATTATTCGAGTTATTTGGGTTTTCGGGCTGATTCAGTTATCGGGTCAGGATTTCAGATCTGAAGGTATCAGACTTGATTCAGAGGCTATGGTAACAGATCCGGTTATTCAGAAGTTTTATTTCAGATCCGAGCATATCAGATAAGAACAAACTCAGATATGAACAGATTTTATTTAGAGTTTTCAGTAGCGAGTAAACAGATCTGGCGGATTTACAATTGTACAAAAAGGGGGACATATTCGTAAAGATTAAAAGATTTCAGATCTGACAGAGAGCATTACTTTTGTAAAGTACAAAAAGGGGGATATTTTTAGATGTGATGGCTATATGCGTAAAGAGATATATCTTGTAGCTATTCACAAAGGGAAATTTCTAAAAGGGAAAGAGAGCAGTTTTCAGACTTCAGTGCTGCAACGGATGTGAGCTCGGATGTCTTCAGATTTTATCAGTTGATTATTTGAGAGAGATCAACGGTGTCAGGCCTCGTGCACAACTCAGAGTTAAACCACGCAAAAACATAGCGGAAGCAATAAAAAGTGGCTTAAAATTTTCGCTTGGCCTGACGGTTTAAAACAGATAATTTAAAATAGCACAATACTTAAAATAATCCCCGTTTACATTACAAAATGAGACAGTACAATAATTACAAGTACTAGCAACAATACAACAGCTGACAAAGCTACAGCTGAATAAAAACTAAAGCACAGGGCATTCCCCGGCTGACAGCACTAGTACATATTATGCTATACGGTAACTGGGACACTCTATCCACCACCTGGGGCACCACCAGCTGGATCAAAGCACGCCCAGCTGTGAATCCTGGAAAACCTGTACAACAAGCAGGCAACAACACAACAGCCCCAGAGGGACCTCGGGGTCAAACCCCAGTACGGAGAGCAACAAATACATCAAACGGAAAGCAGTAGATAAATATGCAGATGCTATGCAGGAGATCGAAGTACAACCAAAAGTTGGAAGCCGAGGGATTTCAAAACAGCAACTCGACAGCTGGATAACAACAACTCAACAGCTGGAGCGAATCAACTGAAAGACAGTAGTCACAGTGGCCACAAAATGTATACTGAGTACATGGGAGCTACCCACTCGTCTCACGTATACTGCACCAGATGCAACAATAGCTCAACCTGCTGTTGCCCACTCATGAGGTGTGGGAGCTACCCATTCTGCCCATAGCGGCTAACAGTCCCAGCAGGGAGATGAGGGACGGGAGTTACCCGCGCGCCTCCAGCTTTAAGATATACGGGAGTTACCCGCTCGTCCTTAAGCCCAGCATCCTGGTACGCTCAGGCATAGCTAGCAAAACAGAGCTCAACAGGAGAATATGCGTGTTTGCAAATGAAACAGCTGATATTATAACACATGTACAATAATAACAGCAAAGAGCATACCCGACAAGGCATATAATCCACGCTCAACCCATAGCTGTAACAAAGCTCAACATCCGTACCTTAACTTCTAAGTTATACCTAGCACACGCAAATTGCCACAATTAAAGTCCTAGCAACGCAGATCCACCACATGCTAAGCCAATACAAGCAACTGCTCAAGGACTACAACTCAGAACCACAGCAGCTGGGAGCTACGACTCCACCAGTGCTAATTCTACCTTTCTATCACCACGAAAAGCTCTAACAAGCTTACAGGCAGAACCTTTACTTACCCCAAAAAGCTAGATAGGATGCGAAATCCGACGCTTATGCTAACAGACTATACAAGGGAGATGTCTCTGCGATCCTCTTGCAGCTCCTCCGCTGCCTACGAAAAGGGTATGAGACGAAACGCCTTAGTAAGAGGAGTCCAACGCTACCACTCTCGCTCTCGTCGGAGCTATCTACCGACGGAAATTTGAACGAAGAAGGTTACTATGAACAGTAACTAGGGTATCACGACAAGATAAGGTTCACGGGAAATATTTCTAAGTGTCGGGGAAACAATAATTGAACGCAAGGACCAGGTCCTCTATTTATAGTCACAACTGACTAACTAGGAAACAGATCCACCGACAACTTCAGCTATCACCGCTGATATCCCAACCAACAGCTGAATCTCGCCTCAGCTAAGTACTATCGCTAAACAGCGATCCACTAAATCAAACGACGTCGCAAGAATTATTGTCGCAACTGAACACGTCACCCGCTACTCACTGCTGAACAACTAACCAACAGCTGATCGCTCACTCAACAGCTGATCCCTCAATCAGCAGTTGGATACGCGCATAACCCAACAGCTGAGTCCTAGCGCTACATCAAAACGCTGTCGTTCCAACTAATCCAAACGACGACGTACTAGCACCCGCAACTGAAAACACGCTAATCGCCGCCACAACTGAAAGCGATCATTCACTGTTGAATTCTTACACTTAACCAATTCCGATGGCTACTCCAAGCACATCGACTCACAACTGGTCCTATCCCGATCAACATCTGAACAGCAGAAAGTTCGGGTCTCACATCTCTCCCCCACTAAGACACGATTTCGTACTCGAAATCAACAAGTCGCCACAACTGAAAGCGATCATTCACTGTTGAATTCTTACACTTAACCAATTCCGATGGCTACTCCAAGCACATCGACTCACAACTGGTCCTATCCCGATCAACATCTGAACAGCAGAAAGTTCGGGTCTCACATCTCTCCCCCACTAAGACACGATTTCGTACTCGAAATCAACAAGTCCAGGAACAACTCAACTGAACCCAAGAGTTCAAGATAACTGGAAACAAGCTAACTACTGGAATCTATCGTAAGGCTTACTCAAACAGATGCGGCCACTCCCGCTGCATCTTATCTTCCATTTCCCAGGTAGCTTCCTCTCTATCATGCTTGCTCCACTGAACCATCACCAACGGAATGGTTTTATTTTCTCAACTGTTTCTCCTTCCTATCCAAGATCTGCCAGGGATACTCTACGTAACTCAAAGTTTGATCAAGCTCAACCTCGTCTGTTCCCAATACATGAGACGGATCTGGCTCATACTTCCTCAACATGGAAACATGAAAGACATCATGTAGAGAAGACAATTATGCTGGTAACAATAGCCGATAAGCTAAAGGGCCAATCCTCTCTAAGATCTTATAAGGACCAACATAACGAGGAGCTAACTTACCCTTCAGACCAAATCGCATAACACTACGGAAAGGGTAAACCTTAAGGAAAACACGATCACCAACCTGAAACTCTAAAGGTCTATGCCTCTTATTCGCATAGCTGGCTTGGCGATCTTGTGCAGCTTTCATACGTTGACGGATTAGATCCACATGATCTCTCATCTGCTGCACAAACTCTGGAGAAGACAGCTGCTTCTCCCCTACTTCTTCCAAACACACAGGCGATCTGCACTTCCTGCCATACAACGCCTCAAACGGTGCCATGCCAATCGATACTTGATAGCTGTTATTATAGGAAAATTCCGCCAAGGACAACGAATCCTGCCAGCTACCACCGAAGTCCATCACAACAGCTCTTAACATATCCTCCAAAATCTGGATAGTTCGCTCAGATTGGCCATCTGTCTGGGGGTGATACGCTGTACTCATAGCCAATCTGGTACATAAAGATGCTTGCAAACTCTTCCAAAACCTGGAAGTAAACCTTGGATCTCGGTCTGAGACAATCGAAACAGGAACACCATGCAGACGTACTACAAAATCTATGTACAGCTTCGCCATTTTCTTCAAAGAAAACGTCATACCATAGGGAATGAAGTGCGCAGACTTCGATAATCTGTCTACAACCACCCAAACAGCATCGCACCCTCTGCTGGAACGAGGCAGATGCGTCACAAAATCCATCGCTATGTGCTCCCAATTCCATTGGGGCACTTCCAGACTCTACAATAGACCACCAGGTCTCATCCTTTCAGCCATAACTTGCTGACAATTCAGACACTTGGCCACAAAATCAGCAACGTCACTCTTCAATCCAGCCCACCAGAAGTGAGGCTTCAGCGCTTGGTACATCTTCCTCACGCCAGGATGAACACTGTATCTACTGCAGTGCGCTTCTCTCAAAATCTGTTCCTTCAAGTCTATGAGGTTTGGCACAACCAGCCGGCCACAGAACCTCAAACAACCATCAGACGAAACAGAATAGTCCTCAAGCTGTCCAGCTCTTACCTTCAGCTTTAGCTCATGGATGGAAGGATCTGTTCTTTGAGCAGCTCTAATGCTCGCAACAACCTGTGGCTCAACTTGAAAAGAAGAAACCACAACAAAATCCTCAGCTGGGTAAAACCGCCAACCAGTAGTGCTAAGATGCTCACGGTCCTTAGAAGAATACAACGATGCAAGCATCGCTCCTTGAGCCTTTCTGCTCAATGCATCAGCAACTACATTCACTTTCTCAGACTGGTATTGGATCTCACACTCAAAATCCTTAAGCAGCTCCATCCATCTACGCTGTCTCATATTCAAATCTGGCTGCGAAAACAAATACTGAAGGCTCTTGTGGTCTGAATACACCACAAACTGCTCGCCATACAAATAATGACGCCAAATCTTCAAAGCAAAGACTACAGCTGCTAGCTCCAAATCGTGAACTGGGTATCGAGTCTCATGAGATTTCAGCTGCCACGAAGCATAAGCAATGACTCGACCATGCTGCATCAATACACAGCCCAATCCATTGAGCGAAGCATCTGAACATACCACGTAACCACCTGAACCAGACGGCAAGGCTAACACAGGCGCAGATGTTAACTTCTCTTTGAGCAACTAAAAACTGCTCTCACATTGCTCAGTCCAAACAAAACTCTTGTCCTCTGCATCAATACACAGCCCAATCCATTGAGCGAAGCATCTGAACATACCACGTAACCACCTGAACCAGACGGCAAGGCTAACACAGGCGCAGATGTTAACTTCTCTTTGAGCAACTAAAAACTGCTCTCACATTGCTCAGTCCAAACAAAACTCTTGTCCTTCTGGGTCAACTGTGTCATTGGCTTAGCTATGCTAGAAAATCCTTCGATAAAACGACGATAATAGTCAGCCAGACCCAAGAAACTACGAACCTCCGTCACACTCTTGGGGCGTTCCCAACTGACAACAGCTTCTACCTTACTGGGATCAACCGAAATCCCCTCTGCTGAAATTACATGACCCAAAAACACAACACGATCCAGCCAAAACTCGCACTAGCGTACAGCTGCGAGTCTCTAAGCGTCTGAAGAACAACTCTCAAATGCTCCTTGTGCTCCAAAGGAGTCTTCGAATACACCAAGATGTCATCGATGAACACTATCACAAACTGATCGATGAACTCTCGAAAAACCCTATTCATCAAGTCCATGAAAACTGCTGGGGCATTCGTCAATCCAAAAGGCATAACCAGAAACTCGAAATGCCCGTACCTAGTACGAAAAGTAGTTTTCGCAACATCTTGTTCTCTTATCCTCAGCTGATGGTACCCCGAACGAAGATCGATCTTCGAATACACAGCCGAGCCTTGCAGCTGATCGAACAAGTCATCGATCCTAGGCAACGGGTACTTATTCTTAACAGTAGCTTTATTCAGCTGGCGGAAATCGATGCACATCCTCATTGTGCCATCCTTCTTCTTAACAAACAAGATAGGCGTTCCCCATGGCGACATGCTAGGCCTAATAAAGCCTTTCTCCAGCAAATCATCCAGCTGCACCTTGAGTTCTCTCAACTCGGCAGGCGCTAAGCGATACGGTGCACGAGAAATTGGAGCTATGCCAGGCACCAACTCAATGCTGAAGTCAATTTCCCTCCTCGGGGGAAAACCAGGAATCTCCTCCGGAAATACATCGGGAAAATGACGCGCCACTGGAACGTCACTAAGCTGCAAACGTGAAGAAGAAGATGCGTCCATCGCATAAATCATAAAACCAGCGTTCTCTGCTGACAATAGGCTGAACATCTCCATCGCTGAGATCAATGGAATCTTCGACTGAGAATCATGGCCGTAGAAGTTCCACTTCTCGCCAAACTGAGGCCTAAAACGCACAATCCCATGGAAGCAATCCACGGAGGCCCTATAACTAGACAGAACGTCCATTCCTACGATACAGTCGAAATCCCACAACGTTATCCTAATCAGGTTCGCTACTAGAACGTTCTCACCGAACCTAAGAATGCCATCCAATACAATCCCACAACGTTATCCTAATCAGGTTCGCTACTAGAACGTTCTCACCGAACCTAAGAATGCCATCCAATACAACTTCTTGGGAGAGTAGGCTCGCGCCAGCGGGAGTTGCAACAGAGACAACATCGCGCAACACAGTGGTACACAGACCACACTCAATCACAAAAGCATCAGAAATAAACAAATTCGATGCACCAGTATCAAACAACACACGCGCAGGATAAACGAAAACAAGACAAGTACCTGTAATCACCCCGCTCGGCGTGCCCTCCGCCTACTCCCTAGTAATGGCATTCACTTGGGCTTGCTGGGGAAAAGCGATATTCGGCTGGGAAGACTGTCCAAAACGCGATGGACCAGGCTACTGAAACGACCTAAATTGTGTCTCCCCTATTCTCTGCTGCTGTCCAGGAAAAGGACGACCCCTAGACCATCCACCGCGTCCCTGCGGTGGTGCTGCAGCTTGCTGAGATCCAGCTAATGGGCACACTCTCGCAAAGTGTCCATACTGACCACAAACGTTACACGATCCTTTCACCCCAATACACTGCGTCGAAGGGTGCCTGCCACCACAAAATCCACATTACTCCACCTTGGAGCCACTGCTGCTAGAACTACCAGTACCAGAAGAACTAGAACCTCCTGGTGACCACGAGGCCTAAACCTCTGGCGTCCCGACTGCTGAGCTAACTGCTGCTGCGGGGAAGGCTGAGACGATTGGGACGACGGGGAAGGCTGCGCTCCCTGAACCACTGGGCGACTACTCTGCGCCACCTGCGGCCTACGAGACAGACGATTCCTCAACCCCTCTTCGATATCAGTCGCACTATCTACAGCCTCTACATAGCTCTTCGGTTTACTCGACAAAACCAAGGTATACAGCTCCTCATTCAGCCCTTCAAGAAACTTAGTCCCCTTCGCTCTCTCTCTGCCAGCAACATGCGGCACATACGCAAGAAGGGAAGAAAACCTACGGGCATACTGTCTAGCAGACAAGGAACCCTGCTCCAAGTTATCGAACTCACGCTCATGGGCGTTCACGTAGGACTCCGGGACATACTTCTGACGAAAAGCAACACAGAAACTATCCCATGAAATCCCCACTCCAGTCTCTTCCAGCGTTCTCGAAGCGCCTCTCCACCAACGCTCCGCACCTTTCCTCAGCTGGAAAGTCGCCAAACTCAACCTAAGTACATCGTCGTACTGCACACGGTTAAAAAAACCCGTGATGTGCTGCAGCCACGAATCTGCATCCTCGCTAGACTCATACCCATTAAAAACCTGGGGAAACATACGCTGGAACCTCGCCATCACCAGTTCCATGCTATCCATGCGGGCTGCCAACTCGTCAACCTCTTCTTCACCCTGTCTATCGCGCTCACGAGAGGGAAAACTGCGCTGATCCTCGTTCTGACCACCAGACTCGTCCTGAAACTGTCCTCTACCTCTACCCCTACGTCTAGACGGCATCTAGGAAGGCACTAAACTTGATAAGATCACACAGAACAGATACAGCACACAAAAATATGTAGCACATAGATCACATAATCATGCACAAGAAACACACAACACTGTGCCTAAACTCAAGTGTGATCAAACGAAATCGAGCTTATCCCAGCTTAAGCTCTGATACCAAAAATGTTAGGCCTCGTGCACAACTCATAGTTAAACCACGCAAAAACATAGCGAGAGCAATAAAAAGTGGCTTAAAATTTTCGCTTGGCCTGACGGTTTAAAACAGATAATTTAAAATAGCACAATGCTTAAAATAATCCCCGTTTACATTACAAAATGCGACAATACAGCAATTACAAGTACTAACAACAATACAACAGCTGACAAAGCTACAGCTGAACAAAAACTAAAGCACAGGGCATTCCCCGGCTGACAGCACTTGTACATATTATGCTATACGCTAACTGGGACATTCTGTCCACCACCTGGGGCACCACCAGCTGGATCAAATCCACGCCCAGCTGTGAATCCTGGAAAACCTGTACAACAAGCAGGCAACAACACAACAGCCCCAGAGGGACCTCGGGGTCAAACCCTAGTACGGAGAGCAACAAATATATCAAACGGAAAGCAGTAGATAAATATGCAGATGCTATGCAGGAGATCGAAGTACAACCAAAAGCTGCAAGCCGAAGGATCTCAAAACAACAACTCGACAGCTAGATAACAACAACTCAACAGCTGGAGCGAATCAACTGAAAGACAGTAGTCACAGTGGCCACGGAATGTATACTGAGTATATGGGAGCTACCCACTCGTCTCATGTATACTGCACCAGATGCAACAATAGCTCAACCTGCTGTTGCCCACTCATGAGGTGTGGGAGCTACCCATTCCGCCCATAGCGGCTAACAGTCCCAGCAGGGAGATGAGGGACGGGAGTTACCCGCGCGCCTCCAGCTTTAAGGTATACGGGAGTTACCCGCTCGTCCTTAAGCCCAGCATCCTGGTATGCTCAGATCGAATACAAGGCATAGCTAGCAAAACAGAGCTCAACAGGAGAATATGCGTGTATGCAAATGCAACAGCTGATTATTATAACATATGCACAATAATAACAGCAAAGAGCATACACGGCAAGGCATATAATCCACGCTCAACCCATAGTTGTAACAAAGCTCAACATCCGTACCTTAACTTCTGAGTTATACCTAGCACACGCAGATTGCCACAATGAAAGTCTTAGCAACGCAGATACACCACCTGCTAAGCCAAACAAGCAACTGCTCAAGGACTACAACTCAGAACCACAACATCTGGGAGCTACGACTCCACCAGTGCTAATTCTACCTTTCTATCACCACGAAAAGCTCTAACAAGCTTAAAGGCATAACCTTTACTTAGCCCAAAAAGCTAGGTTAGGATGCGAAATCCGACGCTTATGCTAACAGACTACACAAGGGAGATGTCTCTGCGATCCTCTTGCAGCTCCTCCGCTGCCTACAAAAAGGGTATGAGACGAAACGCCTTAGCAAGAGGAGTCCAACGCTAACACTCTCGCTCTCGTCGGAGCTATCTACCGACGGAAATTTGAACGAAGAAGGTTACTGTGAACAGTAACTAGGGTATCGCGACAAGATAAGGTTCACGGGAAATATTTCTAAGTGTCGGGGAAACAATAATTGAACGCAAGGACCAGGTCCTCTATTTATAGTCACAACTGACTAACTAGGAAACAGATCCGCTGACAACTTCAGCTATCACCGCTGATATCCCAACCAACAGCTGAATCTCGCCTCAGCTAAGTTCTATCGCTAAACAGCGATCCACTAAATCAAACGACGTCGCAGGAATTACTGTCGCAACTGAACACGTCACCCGCTACTCACTGCTGAACAACTAACCAACAGCTGATCGCCCACTCAACAGCTGATCCCTCAATCAGCAGTTGGATACGCGCATAACCCAACAGCTGAGTCCTAGCGCTACATCAAAACGCTGTCGTTCCAACTAATCCAAACGAAGACGTACTAGAACCCACAACTGAAAACACGCTAATCGCCGCCACAACTGAAAGCGATCATTCACTGCTGAATTCTTACACTTAACCAATTCTAATGGCTACTCCAAGCACATCGACTCACAGCTGGTCCTATCCCGATCAACATCTGAACAGAAGAAAGTTCGGGTCTCACAAACGGTCACGATTTAATTGTATAAAATCCTGTTAGACAACTTGAATTAAGGAGACAAGATCAGAGCTATTTTGGGTAAAGTTAAATAATACGAAGAGTGATTGATACGATATTCACCCGTTTTGGTATATAAGTCAATTAAGCCCTGACAAGCGCAAATTACCTTTTGCACAGCATTAATTAAGCATTGCGGTGATACGATGAAGATATGCAAAGGGGTTTGTATCTACTGGCTGTAATTATTGACCGTTGAGATTGAAGAGTATAAATAGTTTAAGATGTCAAATGAGGAATCTCTTGGTCATTCTCGATCACTCTCGGTGATTTTACGCACTCTCAACGTAAACAAGCTCTCTCGCACTCTGGGAATTTCAAACACTCAAGCAAAAACATTCGAAGTCCCAGTGTTTTAATCTCGAAGAACATTCCTTTGTTCTTATTAGAGTTATCTTCGAGATATCTTCTGGTTTACTTTTGTAAATCGAGTTTCTTTGTCATAGAAACCAGAAGATCTACAGTACTCAAAATATTGTGTTCATTGTATTATTCAGATTTGAGTCTGTAACGAACGTGCTTATTGAAGCAGTTCGAATATTACGTTGGTTGTAATTCAGCAGTGTTATCTGCGTGTATTGTGGAGATTGCTAGGAGTTCACTTGGAGCGAGGCTCAGTGATTGGGTGTCTACAGTGTCTGTATTCATCAAAGTCTTCTAGTGGAACCTTCCTGCAAAGTAAGAAGGAGAGACGTAGGATTTGATATCCGAACTTCCATTAAAAAATCCTGAACCTTGCACTTTTAATTATTTTCATCGCATTTATTTTATACTGTTCACTGCTCGATCGGTTTTTTTCCGCACATTTTATTGTTAACCGAGAGAACAACTTCAGACTGGAAGTCTCAGATCTGGTAAGTCAGATCTGAGTTGAGCGAAGGATTATAAAATCGTTTTAAGGTTTCGAAAATTATAAATCGAAAGGAGTTCATTCAACCCCCCCACTTCTGAACTTCTACACATATTTTAAACACATTTTCGATTCCATTGATCCTATCACAGCTGCACCTTGCTCAGATCCTTGTTCTCCCTCATTGCCATCGTCTTGACATCCCACTCTCTGAGAAGAGTTCTCATCACCATCAGGGCCACCTCCCTGTTGGTGTACTCTCTCCCAAGAGCTGTGAGTTCGATAATGATGCTGCTGAAATGCTAACTGAACTCGGCCATCGATTCTCCAGCCTTCATCTTTATCATGTCAAACTTCTGGTAGCCACCATCATCTTGTTTTCTTTGTTTGTTCGTTCCCTTCACAAAGCTAGGTGATCTTCTCCCAGATCTCTTTGACCGTAGAACAAGTATTTATCTTACTGAACATATTTCTTTCCAGTGTATTGAAGAGGATATCTTTTGCTACGTTGTCGAGGTTTTCTTTCCTCTTACCTCTGTTGTTCATTCATATCGTGACTTCTCCATCATATGTGGAGCACCGTCGGAAACTGCTACTGTTGTGTTTGCTTTCATGATCTTTATGGGTCCATTTGTGATAACGAACCACATGACATCTTCAAGTGCTGCTAAATGTTCCTGCATGCGAATTTTTCAGTCACCATATTGTTCTTCACAAAAAAAAAAGTGCTGCTAAATGTTCCTGCATGCGAATTTTTCAGTCACCATATTGTTCTTCACAAAAAATAGGAATTTTATTTGAAAATGCCATTTAAAATAATATGAATGAGTTTTTAAAAACTATATTGTGCAATACTAAATTTCCGCTTGCTCTGATAGCACTTGTTAGGATCGAAAAGCTGTCTTTGGAGTTTAGATGCGGGGTGAATAAACTCTAATGAAAAACATTGCTTTTAAATAAAACTTGATTGCAGATCATCTCTGTTACAAGCTGATTGCTGAGACTCAGGCTGTCTTCTTGAGCCATAAAAATGATTTTACGCAGAAGAAGCTCAATAAGAACTGTGAACAATATATTTATGAAAAAATGTAAACAACACAAGGAGAAGAGATTTGTTTCTGGAAGTTTTAAGCAACGCTTCTACATCTCCCCTTCTTCCAAGATGGAAGGATTTCACTAGAAGACTTTGTTTAGTATACAATGTGTCCTAAGCCACTCAGATGACCGCACCAAACTAAACTCCTAGTATCAACAACTCAAACAGCTCATAGGCTATGATTCAAAGGTTTTAGCTTCCTGAGCTGATACACACAACAGCACGCAGGATGTGTATTACAAAAGGATTATATGAAGGATTTTTTGAATGAATAGGAGATGAAAATTCAAGCCTAGTAGATTCAATTATGAGCTGAATCTAGAATGCAACAGATTGAAATATTTATGTGAATAGTAGCTGCAATCAGCACACAACAAAATGAAAGACACCACGGTTTTCTTTCTCAATTGATTTCCGATCAATTTCGATCATCAATTGCGTAAAATATGCCTGGTTTGAATGCCTCTTCCTTTTATAGTCATTTGATACAACGGTACGAAAATTACCAGTAGGCATTTTGTCGACAGCCAACAATTTGGACGCATGAAATAGTACTACCACATAGACTCGACTGCTCTATTGTCTGCAAACTTTTATTCACTGCTCTGATATTATCGTACAAACGCTGGCACTGAAAATGATAACGCATATCAAATTTTGTTCTGTAGTGTTTACTGTTTGTTGTCTTGTTCATTGCTTCTCTGATCAGATCGTGGCATATGATACTGTTGTTCTGAACTGTATTTGAAATTTAGACTATGCTCTGATTTGATCGTCTCTAAGTCGTTTCTGAGCTTCTTCTCTAAGTTGCTTTTGTTTTTATCTGCTCTATTCTGTTCTAAGCTGTTTCATTCTTTGTTCTTCAGCTCTGAGCTATTCGTTCTTCTCAGTACTGCTCTGAGCTATTTCATTCTTCTCTGTACAGCTCTGAGCTATGCTGTTGTGATCTGGTCTGTGCTGCTCCAGTTCGTTCAGCTCTGAGCTGATCTTGACGGTGCTTCCAGTTCGTTTAACTCTGAGCTGATTCGACACTGTTCTGATTCTGTCTATGCTGCTCCATCTTAGACCTCTGAAATGATCTGTGTCTGAGCTAATTCGCCTAATCTGATCTGTCTTCTGCTGTTTTCTAACTTGTGTGATATGCTCTTGACCTGTTCTAAGCTGATCTTGTTGCCTGAGCTGATCTTCCCTGAGCTGATATTCTCTAAGCTTATCGAAACTTCTAAGCTGATCTCCTACTTCGCTGAACTGCGCTCTTTGTTTATACAACGCACGTCTTCAACTCGCAGCTCTTGTCTGATCTTATTTGCTACAACAAACTTCTTCAGCTCGTAGCGCTTGTTTGATCTGATCTGCTACCGTGCACGTCTTTAGCTCACAGCTCTTGACTGATCTGATCTACTTCCTCTGAGCTAATTTTGTTCTGTTCTCATTTGAACTGCTCTAAGCTGATCTGAGCTGCTTTAAGATGATCTGAAACTGCTCTAACTCGAAGCTCTATCTACACTGCACTTCGTAACTAGGCTCAGCTCTTCTTATACTGTACAGTTCTTCATTTCCAACTTGGCCCTGATCTGATCTGATCCAACTTAGCCTCTGTGCTCAAGTAAATCGTTAAAAACAAATTAACAAGTTTTGTGTTCATCAAAATTAAGATATAATTCTTTACACAGATCCAACGTAGTAATGTTAGTAAATGTTTGTTTCGATGTTTCAGCAATGTTATTAAATGTTTGTTTCGATTTTAATATTCTAGTAATGTTTGTTTTTATTGTAATGTTAGTACAATCTTAAATTTTTCCTTTTTAGGAGTGGGATAACATATTTTTTGGCATAAAATACCGTTGACTAACAATCTTTACTATGGAAGTGAAGGTTGTTGGGAGTGGCCGAAAAAACATTGAAGTAGCGGTGACTAAAGAAGCGGGATTCCGACAGCTTGAAGAAGATGAAATTGATGCCATTGTTGCTGAACTTGACGCTGAAAAGGCTGTCGAGGCTGCCAATAAAGCCCCTTTGACAAAGGAAATGTAATATTGAATATTTTGGGTTGGGATTTAGTGGTCCGAATGAAATGGGTAGTTGCCTGTTGAATGATCTGTGGTATGATTCAGTCCTCATGAGAGACCAACACTTACCTTTTATCTTATTTTTGTTGCGTGGACAAATCAATTCATACAACTGTAAATGACTGAATTTGTCTTTCAAATCTCTGTACCTATCAGAAAGTGAGAAATGGCCCACCCAACATGTGCAACCAATAAATGCAATAAGAACACATGACATAGTAGTTTACTCTGTGAAAGCAACAGAGGTAGCTATACTTCCACAAAGGCAGACCCGCAGGAATTATCAATTTCATATTGTTGAAAGAAATAATAGCACGTTCATGGATCATTAATAAAGAACATAACTTTAACATAAAAATTTATACAATCCATTTGTCTCTCGTGATCATCTAACTTCAACAAAAGTGTTTAAATACACCAGAAGTGCATATACAATATCCATGTACTCTAACATGCACAAATATTCCTCCTTACTCACTCATTAGTAGCTCATCCAATTTTTTTTTGCAGGTCTACCAAGTCTTGCTTAAGCTCTTACTTGTTTTGTTTTTCTGTGAAATTTTTTTCTTCGTTTGTTAAAGCAATGGTGAACTTGATGCTGGAGATGAAAGCAACAATTTAAAACATAAACAAAATAGATAGTATCAAATGAAACATATAAATAATTCATGGCAGCAAAAACTGAAAATGATTTGTAACAGCTTGATCTTCCAACACGTGCAGTCATATCAATTATTACACACAATCTTAATTTATTGTTGAGAACCAATGCTTGTTTACGTTGGCGTTTGCATTGGTAACTGGATGGTTGACGAACCAAATTATTGTTGAGGAACCAGTTGTTCGGAAAAGTAAGCTTCAATTGTGCTTAATTAATCCACACTAAATCAAGAAAATCAATGGTAGAAAATGTGTACAGTACAAATAATTAAGAAATGCCCACAAATTTTACAAATCAAGAAATGCCATAAAAATCAAGAAACAGCCACAAATTTAATAATAAAAAAAGAAATTTCCCAAAGATCAAAAAATTGCTGGAGCACTACACTTCACATGTGAACATAAGTTACAAATCGGACAGCGCTTTCCATGCTTTCCATAGATTTCCACGCTGGAAGTTACAAACCGGACAAACACAGATTTTCACGGTCGAATAAAAAGTTCAGGGGTGAGGATACGAACCGGACAACAGAGGAACGATGGTGGAACGGAGGCAGCACGGTTAAACGGGGGCGTGGCGGTGCAACGGAGGCTCTGCATGTGAGGCGCGGAGATGCGGAAGCATCAATTGTGGAGAGACGATGAAATGTGAAACCTTAGAAAATGTTTTTTTAAAAAAATTTTGGCCAATGGATCTACGACCTGTGGTAGGCGTGGAAGTGGTGGGGAGATGAGATATGTAGGATATCAAATCTATTTATATATATATAATTAATGAGATCAAATTTCAAAAATATATTCCCTCATTTTATATGTGATTTAAAATTTTTATCAAAATTAAAGTTTCATAATTAAATTGAAGGAACTTAATTTAATGATAATTATGAGGTCATGCAACAAAATGTAATCTAAATAGAGTCATTCATAGACCGACTTAAAACTAACTTGTACCGGCTGAGCTTACTGAAGGGCGTTGCTTTGTCTTAGAAAGTTTGGTTTTAAGCTGTCCTTAGCCTCTCCAATGACCTGTAAAGCACTCTTAGATAATGTTAGTCCATAGCTCCTAAATTAATCATAAAAATAAAAGTTTATTCAGTGAGATTATGAAGCTAAGGGAATTTAAATATTATTTAAAATTTCCTAATTTCTTCAACAATGGGTGTACAACGATGCTATCCACATACATAGCCCTGCTCATATTATTGGGAGGGTTCTGTGTACAGAAAAGCTGTACACACCATTGACAATTGCTGTGAGTTGGATAAAACTCCCATAATGTTGGCTCATATTATTGGGACCGTCATGGTGACCGTCGATTACAACTCGATATTGATCGGTCATCTTGACACGTGATGATAATCGAAGTCAATATATTGGGCCCTTACTAGACGTGAGGTAAATTCATGGGGGTTGCTGCATTTGGGCTCTACCTTTTGAAAGTCATGGTTGACTGATATTATTCGGGACCGTGATTTGTCGAATGCACTATGTGCACCCACTAAAGAAATTGCCCTTCTCGATTTCATTATAGGGTGGTGAATCGTTAAAATAGTTGGAGGGTAATTCATAAAACTAATTGACTATATTTTATGTCTTAGCGTATTTTCATAAATAGTCGGTAATGCATGTCTGCATTTCCTTTCCGTATATATTTCTACTAAAAATGTTTTCGATGAAAAATCCACTCGCTGCTATACTGGATAACAAACAAACTGACTGGTGCTAACTACCTGGATTGGTTGCGCAACCTCAATATAGTGTTGGCTTCGGAGAAGCTCCTCTACACGCTAGAGAAGAGCCCTCCAAAAGAGGCCCCGCTGATGTCAGTCCTGAGGAGCTGACAAAACTGGAGACATGGTGGGACCATGTCTCAAGGCACAATGCTACATGATGGCTTTTATGTCCAATGAATTGCTGCGGTGATTTGAGGGCTCTGTGCATGTTGCTGACATCCACTTGCACCTCAGAGAGCTATATGGGGAGAACAATCGGGCGGAGAGGTTCACTACAGTCAAGGAACTCATGACTGGCCGCATGCGCGAGGGGACTTCGGTCCACGAGCATGGGGTTCATATGATTGGGCTCATTGAAAAGTTAGTGGGCCTCGAACTCGTACTTCCACATGAACTGTCTGTGGATTTGCTTCTCCTCTCCATCTCTACTGCATTCGACCCTTTTGTGTTCAACTTCAACATGAACAAGCTGGATGACACCCTTGAAGAGTTAGTAAACATGTTTGTAGTATTTGAATGGACCATAAATAAGGACAAGACCATCCTCCTCTTGGGCTCCTCTTCGTCTACAAAGAAGGGGCCCAAAGGCAAAGGTAACGCGTTCTGCCCCTACGAAGGAAGATAAGCCCAAGGCAAGGGCTCCTAAACCCAACAAATCTGAGAACGTCTGCCACAATTTCCACAGTCTGGGTATTGAAGGAGGATGTTAGGATCGAATAAAGGGGTGTCTCATGTTAGGATCGAATAAAGGGGTGTCTCATGTTAGGATCGAATAAATGGGTGTCTCGTGAGTTCTCACACAACTCAAGTGAGTTCTCACATAACTACAGCACCCAAGTCTTATTCTAAAAGCTTGAACATACCGATTACGTACATTTAAAAGTTATTTGAAAAACAGACGGCACGTAACTGGGAAACCGGATCGCGTCAATCTTTGGTTCCAGCACAACGCTAAACCAGCACGGAGAAAAGTAGTGCGATCTGGTTAGTTAAATCTTGAGCTGCAATAGCTCAGTGTTCTTGAAATATTTGTGCACCGAGATACAGATTGGGTATGAAATAAAATCATGCGGAAAACACCCAAACTGAACTCTGAAAATCGAAATCTATTTAATCAGTTTTAAACATAGTTAAATAAGCAATGCGTATGCTATGAATGCAGTAATCTGTAAAGAAGAATACGCTGCAATTTGTTTATGGAAGTTCGGAGCTGAATCTCCTACGTCTCCCCTTCTTCCTCAATGGGAAGTATCCACTAGAAGACTTTGATTACAGCGGCATCCGCTGTAACCCGATTCGACTGCCCGCAATCTGCAAGAACTCCTAGCCACCTATGCACACCAGCCCACAACTGTGTGTCTAACTTCACTTCTTTTATGCCTCGGTGAGAAAGGCTACAAGAATTGTTTAACGTCTCTGTCCAAATACTAAAAGGAGAGTGTTTGATTTGATTCACTCCTTTTCTGTTTCGCTTAACTCTCGTATGTATGAGTGAATCGTGTGTGAGATTTACTGTAACGACCCGAAACATTTAATTCCACAATTAGAAAGTTTATAAAATTGAGAGATTTATTTGAAATTCTATTGTCGATCAATTCTCATTTAATTGGTTACAGATTTGAGGCACGGTCACGGAAGCTGTCCAGCCATATCCGAATGAGCGATTATTTCCTCTTTTAAATAAAATAGTTCGGTTTGTGTCTTATTTGATTTTAAAATGAGTAGCACTTTAATCATTTTAGCATTTTCAGAAACGTGTTTAGTTGTTAGAATTTCATATAAAAGCTGACAATCATCTCATATAAAATCATTATCAAACAAAACTCCTTTGCATAAACAAGTGCTCTCTGTGAAAAAATAAAACCAAACGAAGTTTTAAAGCTTTTCAAGGAAGGTGATCGCGTAGTTTGTTGATTCAGGCGGGATAACTTGCTGTAATTGTGTTGCAGACGAAGGCAAGTAAACTCTGTTTCTTGCTACACTCTTGAAAGCATATATTGAAATCGGTTGTATGTTTGTATTTGTTTTTAAATGGTTTGAGGAACTGTTTATGGTGTTCTTCAAGCACAGAACGAAAGAAAACGAAAGATATGATGTTTTCCAGAAAAACGTATGAGTTCGCTAAGTTTGATTCAGAAAATTATTAGAAAATGTTCGATGATGTTCGTTCCTGTTTCTTCTTCGTTGTTTCGGGGATGTTCTTCAAAGTAGTTTATCAGTAGCTTACATGCAGCTCTAGTACTTTGCTTCAATAACTTACAAGTAGCTTCGTCATTCTTGTTTTTGGAGTTTTCCTTAGATATTTTTGATTTCCTCAGAGAAAGGAAACCTTCCATGTCAAAATCTGTTTTTTTTATCGTTGATCAGTATTCGAAATCTGTTTTCATCACTTTCCAGTCAAAGTAGTTTATCAGTAGCTTACATGCAGCTCTAGTACTTTGCTTCAATAACTTACAAGTAGCTTCGTCATTCTTGTTTTTGGAGTTTTCCTTAGATATTTTTGATTTCCTCAGAGAAAGGAAACCTTCCATGTCAAAATCTGTTTTTTTATCGTTGATCAGTATTCGAAATCTGTTTTCATCACTTTCCAGTATTGGGAATCTGTTAGTTACAGTTGTTCGTTATTTGAAATCTGATGTCTTCCTTCGTATTGTTTATCGTTGACATCTGAGTTGACCATTGACATCTGAGTTGACCATTGACATCTGAGTCGACCATCCAAATCTGAATCTGTTCATTTTAGTTATATTGACTTTTCAGGTCTGAGTTGACCAGACAGTCCGGATCTGTTTTTCGATTCAAAAGAGAATACGCTTGCGTATAGTTCATATCCAGATCTTAATTCAGTTTTCTCCTTTGATTAAAATCCTTTGAAATTCCGAAAATAAAAAAGGTTTTAAAAAGAAAATAGCAAACGATACGAGATAGCGATCTGTTTCAGATCAAGAAATGCAAGAAAAGCCAGTTTTAGGAAAAAGAAAGTTTTAAAAGAGGTTATGGCTTGGGCAACGGTTGGTCTCCATAGGAAGGGTGAGGACCTGACTGACGAACCAGTGTGCCCCTTCAAATTGGAAGGGACAGGATTATGGCTAGCAAACTATAATCCCTTTCACAGAAAAGGCGGGATTTATTCCGCAGTCCTGATATCAGATGACAGTTTGATCAAACGACCTTGACCTCTGTACAGGTGTCTAAGCTATAATACACAGAAAATAGAAAAAACAGAGCTTAAGGTTATTTATAATCTCAGCTTTGAGAAATGTTTAAAGATACTTCTTTTATAGAAGCGAGCAAATGTTTTCAGACGTGTACGATTATGCTTTCATATATTTCAGATTTTACTATGTACTGTATTTAGCTTATTCATTGTTAAGCTATTTCAGATTCCAGTGACAGTATCAGATATTGTTATGCGTGTATTGCATGATTCTAGCTATTCCAGATTTACCTGCTGAGCCCTTAGGCTAACTAGTTTCTTGAGTGCAGGTAGTGAGTGACCGGGACGGTAGGAGCTGACCAGATCGGAGTGTTTATCGTGGCCTATTGATTCATTCTGTTTTCAAATTTTCAGATTTTGTCGTACAGAATTAAAGATACAATTTTTGTATTAAGTCAGATTTCTGATTTTCTCTTTTTGGCGAAATCTGATCAAGAATTGTAATTTCGATGAATATGTATTCCGCACATTTATTAATCAGATATGGTTTCAGTTATTCAAGTGTTATCCTTATTCTTTTGCAACTTGGTCCAGATTGTTGGATGTTTTTAGTTCCGAACCATCAACCAACTTTCAAACTTTTGCAATTTAACCCCAAAACTTATTAATTTGAGTCTAAGAAATCCAGTCGTTACATTTACAGTGTACGCTCAATCTCTCAAATATAAATCTCACACATTGGGAAGTGCTCCTTTCCGAGCTGGTATCACGATGTCTTCCCAGGGTTGTGCCATCGAATAAGATTTCTCTTTGAAGCTCAAGGCCTGTGTACCAGCTCACACCTGGGCACACGACCATCTTGCACAGCAGCTGCCACCAGGATGCGCAAGCCTTCGACTAAGCACTATTTTGTGTTGTGCAATCTTCTGTTTTACGTTCAGCACTTGCACATACACACTCTCCACTTTCTTGCATCATCTCTGCTTGTGCTATGCTCTTGATATATAAAGTCTCTTTACAAATTTGTCCGTTGACACAAAGTTGTAGCCATTGAAAAGTCTTCTGACACTGTTGTACTTTGCGTCCTTTGTCATTTAATGCTTCTGCATGCTTTCCTCACTTTAAGCACGTGAACACTGTACTGAGAAGACAACACAACAAATCGATTTGAACACTGATAAGCATTCTTCCTATAGTCTTGTGTTCAAATTGTTTTTCTTGTCGTTTTGTCCATTTCTACTCTTGAACTCAGACATTTTCTGCTCTGCTCGCCAAGCTGGGTTGACCTTAACCAGCTTGGTTCCTGTACGCCAGCTTGTCTCTGTTCTGGTTTGCACTGAGCTGGTCGATACTTCATTTGCTCTGATCTTGTTCAGATCTTTCCTGCTCTTGAACATTGCTGGGCTCTGAGCTTGTTTCCCAGTTGGTTTCTTCTTTCACTACAGGAATCTTCCTCCACGATTCCTTTGGTATCGGACTGCATGTGATCTTCTGCCTTCTCGTCATCATAGGCGTCGATATTGTTCATGATCACAGACTCCTGCCTCCGCATTTCTTCTTCTTCTACGGGGTTCACCTCAAGCTCGTCAAGCTTCTCACAGATTTGTCCTCTTCATCTTCCACAATGAACCCATCTGAGCTGGTTTATCCTGAGCTGGTCAAAGCTCTCTTCTTCTCTTCCCATCAGCTTCTATGTACTTGCTTATTCTCTTGTTCCACTCAGACACCTCTTTCAAACCATCAGCAAGTACACCAATCTTTCATCGGTTGATTGAGCCAATTCTTCGAAGGTACTTTAAACTTTATCCTCGAAGATCTGTAATCTTGCACCAGTGATTATATCCCTTCTTCTTGGGTAATAATCAGTTCTGATTAAGTCTTTCATTAGACTGAGATCCCTATGATGAACTGATTATAGTTGCGCTTAGTGATCTGGTCTGCACTTGATCACTGCGCTTGTACTCGGCTCTGTACTTGAACACCGCACTTGTATTCTGCACTTGATCTGCACTTGAACAGTTCCACACTTCACTGAATCTTCTCTGCACTTGATCACTGAGCTACTCTTGCACCAAGCTGGTGAACCATCTTGGTGTTCCCTGCAATCTAGAACTCTTATGCTATACCGGCTCAAACGATCCTGCCTTTGCACACAACGCCTTAGACACAATATCGTGCAGCAAACGAAACTCTATTTTCATTTGTTTCTTTTTGCTTGGTGCCCTGAACGGCACATCGAAACCAGAAAACCTATCACTTTCCACCACAGTCTGACTTGGAATTTCCAGAAAACTTGTCATCCCCTCAGTGGATAGCCCAAACGCTTCAGCAAAAGTGTCCTTCGTCGGTTCCAATTTCCGATTGGTGACGAAGCTGACGACTGTTCCCGCAATGACTTTTGCATTAGCGAAGAATTCAACAACAGCACTCTCATATACTGAAATCAATGCTGCGAGAAACCCCTTAAGCCTTGTGTCCTCCAGGGTCTTGAACATGCGTGCCATCCCAATGTGCTCCATAGTAAGCACATGTTAGAGTAGATGCCCATCTAGCCAACTTGTGGCGTGTGGGTTTATAGACTCTTGTATGAAACAATCTTTATATATGATATTCGCATTTATTTATATGGCATTCTTTACTTTCATTGTGTTGTATGATGATTAACAATTGCGTTGAGTAAAGACCTAGAATGCACTAAAGTGTATGTTAGATGTGATAGTGGGTATGACGGCTATCATGAAACACATCTAATAGTCACTGTGTATTCTGAACATGTTCCTAGTCGATTGGGCCGTCAAAATGAGGATAAGGCTGCCCGAGCTAGAGACTAGTATCTGCGATGCGAAGTACCATGTTTCATTGGTAGGGAACATTGTGATGTTCTGAGCATGCGGATAGATAGTGACCTGGTGATCTATCGAACTACCCTCGTTCGGACTTTCCAAGTGATTACCATTTGTCGAGTGGATAAGTCCGAGTCTTGGTTGTACTGATTAGTCCTCACGACTCGAAACGTCATTGAGACTCTACATGATAGGCGTCTCACTTTGACTCGTTTGCCGACTCACTTGGGGTCATCAGGCGGCGGGGTGAGACCCCGATGCATGTAGGAGTCAATGCATCGTTGTCGAGGATTCACCGCTCGCAGACATGCGTGGATATCCTATGCTATCTGAGGGGATAATAGTGTATAAATCTCTGGCCATAGTACTAGAAGTATTTTAGATAAATGTGTTTACCTAGTTACACTCGCGATGTCACTATTTGATCTCCAAGATGTATGCATAGCTATCGGATCTATAGCGACTCTCGATTTACCAATGGTCGTTGATCTGATCGGGATATATGGATTGAAAGGACCGTACTGTACGCTAACCACGACCAACTGGTTCTTGCAGGCACTATCAGTGATACCTAGGGGATCATGGGGCGATGTTTCTAGACGCTCTTACCATGATCCGATGGGCAAGTCCGGAATTGTGATTCCGGAGCCGCAATGGTTGTGGGCCCACGGCTAGCTGTATCCCTGAACCATTGAGGGTCACACAAGTACTGGATTCGAGATTCCCGCATGGATACTGAGCTCAATGTGTTGAGCACGAGAAGAGGATTTTAGGGAGTGCGACTTCCTAAAAGTCAACAGGGGTCAAATCGTGATTTCCGCTGTTGAGGGGCAAAACGGTCATTTTGCACTGGGGTTCTGAAAAATGGTTTTTCAGATCATAGTATTCAGTTTTGGAAACTGAGTCGATCGGTCCGATCTGATCGGCGATCGGAGTTACGATGAAGTCTCGGTGATGGGGATGAACCGAATGTTCATCCGTTGGACCCGGGCCCGTTGGGCCGGTCCAAGTCCATCACTAAGTCTATTTAATATAGACTTAGGCTTTAATCACAACACTAGAAACTTAATAACCCTAACCCTAGCTCTAATAGGCGCCGCCTCCCCTCCTCCAAAATCCTCGCCGCCGCCGCCGTTGCCAGTGCACGCCGCCGCCGCTTCGCCGAAATTTGTTCCGACCAATCTTTCGAGGAGAATCCGTCCGTGCCGATCTCGTCAGGACAGGCTGACGAAGGAGTCTCGAATCCGGTCGTGGACCTGATTGACGTTATCTACCGTCGCCAACCGTGAAGTGCCGGTTTCCTCGAGAAACTGGTCGGAGCCAGGCACGAGTTTCCAGCAAGGTAGTCATCTAAACGCCCTATGAATGTCATAGATTGTTGTTGAATTGAATCGTATTGATCGTCTCCCGGCATTTTTGTTCTTCCGCTGCCTCGTCGGGAGGCGTGATCCGGATCCGCCGTGGTTCCCCCAACAGTGGTATCAGAGCCAAGGCTTCGGATCTGATCAATACGATTACTGCCATATTATATCAAATCTCCTTTTCAGAATCGAAGAAGCAAAGGATTTTGAAGATCGGTCGCGGCGCCGCCGCGCATGGCGGCGCTCCATCACGCGTGCAAGCGCGCGCAAACGCATGTGTGCCAGCCGCGCATGGCGGCCAAATTCCCTGCTGCGTCTCACACGATGGTTGTGCGCTTGGTGATCGAGAAACGGCCGCTGGCCTTGCGCACAGATTGCGCAAACCACCGATCTCTTGCTGCTGGTCAGCGCACTCGTTCCACAACATGGCGGCCGAGAGATTGGCTGTTGATTTACGCATGGTTGCGTGGTGGGTGGCCGACCGGTTGCTGCTGTGTGCGCCACTATCAGGCGCGAGTTGCGACGGAGATGCGCAACATGCTTGTGCGGTGATGCGCGCGGCCGTGCGCCCGATTGCGGCCTTGTGTCGCACGCGATTTCGTGGTGGCGGCCGCCGGCGGCGGCCGCCGCTCCGGCGAAGCTCTGGCGATGTCGTGACGGCTGAATTCTTCTAGGGTTTGGTTCGGGCCTGTCCCGGGCAGCCCGTGAAGTTTTCGGGCCAATATACGATATCGGGCCCGTTTTGGTCGATTTTGAAATTTTGAGATTTTTGGGCCTAAAATTGTTTTAAGCCCAATATGATATAATTAAAATTAGCAAAATGTGATTTTAATTGTAAAATATGATTTTATAATGAAATATGATTTTGGTGATTAAAATTTGATTTTATCGACAAAATACGATTTTATTATAAAATGCGATTTTATGATTAAAATATGATTTTGCGATAAATAATTGGATTATTTAATTTATGCATGTTAATTAGATTAATTGCATGATTGGGATGATCGAGAGCCGTGCCCAATTTGTTAGGTGTATGCGATAGGTTTTTGTGATTCGGTTGTATTAATATTTTGATTATCATTTAAAGTGGGCCTATTTGTGGCCCGTTCCCACCCCTTGATAAATGTATCCCTTGTATGTCATGATAAATTTAAATGTAAAATTACTAGATTTAGTGGGAGACATCCGAAGACGGTGGACAATGACGATCAAGAATATTGAATACCGAAGATCTGTAAAACCGGAAGCATTGTAATAGGATTGCATTGCATATTGCATTACCCCTAGGATTGGACCCAGGTCCGTGACTGGCAACCACGGACCGCATAGCTCTCGCGATCGATCATCCCAATATTTATATATATTGATATATAATTAGTTGAATTCGCATGTTGTATGTTTTTAAATTTGATTTAAAATAAATGCATGAGACCAAATTTTCAAAAATAAAATCCCTCGTTTTAAATACGATTTAAAACTAATATCAAGACAAATGTTTATTCGATAAACTAAAGGGTATTTAAAATTGTTTAAATTTCCCTACCATACATCAACAATGGGTGTACGTCGATGCTACCCATATACATGGCCCGGCTCATATTATTGAGGGGGTCATGTATACCGGAAAGCTGTCCACGCCA
>KV006612.1:255022-273698 GCA_001598015.1 Dorcoceras hygrometricum
TGTTGAGGGGCAAAACGGTCATTTTGCACTGGGGTTCTGAAAAATGGTTTTTCAGATCATAGTATTCAGTTTTGGAAACTGAGTCGATCGGTCCGATCTAATCGGCGATCGGAGTTACGATGAAGTCTCGGTGATGTGGATGAACCGAATGTTCATCCGTTGGACCCGGGCCCGTTGGGCCGGTCCAAGTCCATCACTAAGTCTATTTAATATAGACTCAGGCCTTAATCACAACACTAGACACTTAATAACCCTAACCCTAGCTCTAATAGGCGCCGCCTCCCTCCTCCAAAAGCCTCGCCGCCGCCGCCGCCGCCGCTTCGCTGGAATTTGTTCCGGCCAATCTTTCGAGGAGAATCCGTCCGCGCCGATCTCATCAGGCCTTCTAGTGCAGGCTGACGAAGGAGTCTCGAATCCGGTCGTGGACCTGATTGACGTTATCTACCGCCGCCTATCGTGAAGTGCCGGTTTCCTCGAGAAACTGGTCGGAGACAGGCACGAGTTGCCAGCAAGGTAGTCATCTAAACGCCCTATGAATGTCATAGATTGTTGTTTAATTGAATCGTATTGATCGTCTCCCGGCATTTTTGTTCTTCCGCTGCCTCGTCGGGAGGCGTGATCCGGATCCGCCGTGGTTCCCCCAACAGCACAGACTCAATTCAACATGCATTGCGTTGACAAAGAAAGAAGCGGCCATTTCTGATAATAGAGGGTTAGAAATTTGAGGAAAATTCAAGAGATTTCATGAAAGATTTGCACAAGAAAGTAGAAATTGCTTGCAAATTTGCTAGAATGCGCGAAACTTTGCAAGCGTCAAGCAGAAAGTAAAGTGAAACGGTTTATGTACGAGCGAGGATAGAGAAGGGTTTACTGGACACGTGTCATCATCATAGCTAAAAGACATTTGAAATTCCGATTAGATGACCATATGATTTTAAAAGAATTTGAAAGGGTAAACCGATCTCTACCGTTCAATTTTATATACCAGCACAGAAACAAGTAATTCAAACACCATGATAATATCTCGCTATATATGCCCCAAGCCGGACCGGACCAGCACGGTGCTGACCAGCTTGAAGACATATAGCGGACCGTTGGGTTATCTGCTTGAATTAGATTATTCCACCTGAATGTATGCATGCAGAACACATTCATGACATATCAAAGAGACCTAAGATGTTTCTAAAGTAAGAAAACTTAGCGTCCGGAAGAGGCTTGGTGAATATGTCAGCTACTTGCTGATCCGTTGGCAGATGCTCTACCCGAACATCTTTCTTTTGCACATGGTCTCTAATGAAATGATGGCGTATGTCAATGTGTTTGGTTCTGGAATGCAGCACGGGATTTTGAGTGATCGCGATGGCACTTGTGTTATTACAGAAGATAGGTACTTCATGTGCATCAATGCCATAGTCCCGAAGTTGTTGTTGAATCCATAACATTTGAGCGCAACAACTTCCAGATGCGAGATACTCTGCCTCAGCTGTGGATGTGGCAATTGACGTCTGTTTCTTGCTAAACCATGAAATTATTCTGTCACCTAAGAATTTACAAGTCCCACTAGTGCTACATCGATCAACTTTACAACCTGCATAGTCTGCCTCGCTATAACCAATTAAATTTAAACTGGAGTTTTGGGGTACCAAAGACCCACATTCTGCGTGCCCTTTAAATATTTCAAAATTCATTTAACTCGGTATATCACTCTGATAAAACCTAGTCCTTGAAACCTAGCACACATATAAACCGAGAACATGATGTCTGGTCTACTTGCTGTGAGGTATAGAAGTGAACCAATCATCCCACGATACATGGTTATCTCAACGGCAGTTCCAGCTTCATATTTGTTTAGCTTGATGGAAGCACTCATTGGAGTAGCCGTTGATGAACATTTTTCCATTCCAAACTTCTTGAGAAGTTTCTTTGTATATTTAGCCTGATTGATGAATATTCCATCTTCAAGCTGCTTCACTTGGAGACCTAGGGAAATGTTAACTCCTCCATCATGTTCATCTCGAACTTATCCTGCATAAGCTTGGAAAATTTATCGCACAACTTAGGATTAGTTGATCCAAATATAATGTCATCGACATATATCTGTACGAGCAAGACGTGATCATTTTTAACAAATTTGAATAATGTATTGTCGACGGAGCCGATAACAAAATCATGATCTATTAAAAATTTGGACAAAGTGTCATACCAAGCTCTAGGAGCTTGTTTCAGACCATACAAAGCTTTATCAAGCTTGTAAACAAAGTCTGGTCTGGTATGTTCTACGAAGCCAGGAGGTTGGGTAACATACACTTCCACATTCAACATGCCATTTACGAACGCACTTTTGACATCCATTTGATAAACTTTAAAATTCTTAAAAGATGCATATGCAAGAAAAATTCAAATGGACTCAAGTCTAGCTACTGGTGCGAAGGATTCTTCAAAATCTATTTCTTCCTCTTGCCTATAGCCTTGCGCAACCAGCCTAGCCTTTTTCCGAATTACATTTCCATTTTCATTTATTTATTTCTAAAGACCCATTTTTTTCCTATAACGTTTTGATCATCAGGTCTAGGAACTAGATGCCATACATTGCTACATTCGAATTGTCCTAGTTCTTCTTGCATTGGTACTATCTAGCTTCGGTCCACTAAGGCCTCTTCTAATTTCTTAGGCTCTATATGTGGTATGAAAGCAGAATTAAAATATTCGTTTATCATCTGGCCTCGTGTCCTAACTGGTGCAGTTGGGTTACCAATGACCAGCTCGGGTGGATGATCTTTATTCCACTGAAGACCCGGTCCGTATTCATGTTGTTCCTCCTACGTTCTAGCTGGATTGTCTTGATCACCACTTGTTGGATCACCACTTGTTGGAGATCATTGGTAATATTTGGATCATCAGTATGCATACGTTCTCCACCAGCTTGAAAGTGATCTGGACCAGCTTGCTCGTCACCTTGAATAACTGCGTTTGTGATAGGCATATCCAGAACGTGCTGGTCACCAGCTTGATCTCTGTTTTGTGCCTTGTCGTCACTTGATTCCTCAAGATTAGTGGATTCCAAACGAGTGAATAGATCATTTAACTTGGAAGCTGATGTTGATCTAAAGCTGGTTTCATCAAACACCACATGTGTCGATTCTTCAACAGTTAGTGTCCGATTGTTGAAAACTCGATAGGCTCTCCTTACGGCTGAGTATCCCAGAAAGATACTTGCATCAGATTTGATATCAAAGGCTCTTAAGTATGTTTTACCATTAATATGGATAAAACATCTGCATCCAAACACCCTGAAATAAGATATATCAGGTTTCTTGTCATTCCAAATCTCATATGGAGTAACACCATGTTGCATGTTTATCATCGATCTGTTCTGAGTGTAACAAGCGGTGTTGCTTCTGCCCAAAAATTTGTTTGAGATACCAGAATCAGCAATCATAGTTGTGGCAGGTTCTTTTAAAGTGCGATTTCGACACTCAGCTAACCCGTTTTTGCTGAGGTGTTTTAGCTGCGTTCAACTCATGTTTGATTCCAATGTCGTCCAGATAGGAGGATATTTTAAAATTTAAATATTATGTTCATCTATCACTCTTAATCCGGTTGACATTACAATATTGCTCATTATGTAAACGTTTTAGAAGTTTGATCAGCTGGTCGACAGTTTGATCATTCGATTTTAAAAACAACACCCATGTAAATTTTGAAAAATCATCGACTACAACAAGGGTGTACTTCATTCCCCCTAAGCTGGTTATGGGTATTGGACCGAAAAGATCCATGTATAAAAGATCCAGCTTGCGTGAAGTTTTATCACTGTCTCGATATTTGAAAGTTGATTTTAAATATTTTCCCAGCTGACAGGCAGAGCAAATCTTGCCCTTGAAAAATTTTAATTGGGACAGACCATCAACCAACTCTCGCTGACTCAGATTGACAATTGTTTTGAAGTTGAGATGGTTCATCCGCTGATGCCATAGCCAGCTTTTGGAAGAATCAGCTACTAGGCATGTTTGTTCTGTATGCGGTTGATCTTGTTAGAGTAGATGCCCAACTAGCCAACTTGTGGCGTGTGGGTTTTATTGACTCTTTGTATAACGATCTTTATTTATGAAATTCGCATTTCTTATATGGCATTCTTTATTTTCATTATGTTATAATGTTAACAATTGTGTTGGATAAAGACCTAGAATGCACCATAGTGTATGTTAGATGTGATAGTGGATATGATGGCTATCATGAAACACATCTAATAGTCACTGTGTATTCTGAACACGTTCCTAGTCGATTGGGCCGTAAAAATGAGGATAAGGCCGCCCGAGCTTGAGACTAGCATCTGCGATGCGAAGTACCATGTTTCATTGGTAGGGAACATTGTGATGTTCTGATCATGCAGATTGATAGTGACCTGGTGATCTATCGAACTACCCTCGTTCGGACTTTCCAAGTGGTTACCATTTGTCGAGTGGATAAGTCCGAGGTATTGGTTGTACTGATTAGTCCTCACTACTCGAAACGTCATTGAGACTCTACATGATAGGTGCCTCACTTTGACCCGTTTACCCACTCATTTGGGGTCATTAGGTGGCGGGATTGGGTGAGGTCCCGATGCATGTAGGAGTCGATGCTTCGTTGTCGAGGATTCACAGCTCACTTTTATGCGTGGATATCCTATGCTATCTGAGGAGATAATAGTGTGATAAATCTCTGGCCAGAGTACTAGATGTGTTTTGGGTAAATGGATTTACCTAGTAACACACGTGATGTCACTATTTGATCTCCGAGATGTATGCATAGCTATTGGATCTCTAGCGACTCTCGATTTACCAATGGTCGTTGATCTGATCGTGATATATGTGTTGAAAGGACTGTACTGTACGCTAACCATGACCGACTGGTTCTTGCAGGCACTATCAGTGATACCTAGGGGATCATGGGGCGATGTTGCGCTTTACCATGATCCGATGGGTCAGTCCGAAATTGTGATTTCGGAGCCACAATGGTTGTGGTCTCACGGCTAGCTGTATCCCTGAACCATTGAGGGTCACACAAGTACTGGCTTCACGATTCCCGCACGGAAATTGAGCTCAATGAGTTGAGCATAGGAGGAGGAATTTAGGGAGTGCGACTTCCTACAAGTCAACAGGGGTCAAATTGCGATTTCCCAAAGTTGAAGGGCTAAACTGCAATTTTGGACTAGGTGGTCTGAAAAATTATTTTTGCATCATAATACTCAGTTTTGGAAACTGTATAGATCGGTCCGATCAGATCATCGATCGGAGTTATGATGAAGCCACAGTGATGGAAATGAACCGAATGTTCATATGGACCTAGGCCTGACCCAGGCCCATTGGGCCGGTCCAAGCCCATCACATGTCTACTTATTATTGTCCTAGGGTTATTATGATACTCACTTGAACTCTAAACCCTAGCAATAGCCGCCCCTCCTCTCCCTACTCTCTCACGGCCGCCGACCGCCCTTGCGCCGCCCGTCGTCCGCCGCGCCGCCGCCCTCCGCCGGTGCTCACGTGATTGGACTCGTTCCGATCACATCGACGAGGAGATTCCGTTCGTGTCAAATTCGTCAGCTCTTCTAGTGCAGACTGACGAAAGAGTCCTGTTTCCAGTCGTGGACCGGATTAGGAGATCTACCACCGCCTACCGTTGAAGTGCCAGATTCCCTATGAATCTGGTCGGAGCCAGGCGCCTAGACGCCAGCAAGGTAACGCTCTAAAACATCCCATGATGTTTTATTGCATTATATTTGTTATGTATTGAACTTTTCCGGGGCAAATTTTGAAACTTTCGCTGCGCCCCCGGGAACGGGATCCGGATCCGCCACTGCGCCAACAGTGGTATCAGAGCCAGGGCTCGGATCTATCAATACATAATTGTCCCTGAATTGCATCGATCACAAATTTTTCAAAAAAAAAAAACGGCGGCACTGTAGCGTGCGCACGGCGGCACTGTAGCATGCGCACGGCGGCACTGTAGCTGCGCGCAGCTACAGTGCCGATGATCGACCGTGTCGCACGCTGTGCAGGCGGCGGGCGCTACCGTCCGGCGATCCCGAGGCGGCGTTGCGACGCTTTTTTCCGAATCCTTGGATTTTCGGGCCTGTCACGGATGGCCCGAGGGGTTTTCGGGCCAATTTTGATATTGGGCCATTTTGATCGGACCAAAATTGATTTTTTGAAATTTTGAGATTTTGGGCCTAAAATCGTTTTAAGCCCAATATGATGTAATTAAAATTGACAAAATATGATTTTATTTATAAAATATGATTTTATAATTAAAATATGATTTTGTTGGGAAATTATCAAATTTGATTTGATTATTTAATTTATGTCAATTATTTGAATTGATTGTATGTTTGAGATGATCGAGAGCCGTGCCCAATGTGTTAGGTGTATGCTAGGTTTTACAAATTTTGGTTGAAATATTGTTTATATCTATTTCTAAGTGGGCCTGGTTTATGGCCCGTTCCCACCCCTTTAAAATTGTATCCCTACTTGTCATGGCTATTTAAATGTAAATATTAGACTTAGTAGGAGGACATATTTGAAGATGGTGGAGATGATGATCAAAGATATTGAGGATCGAAGATTTATAAAACTGGAAGCTAATGTAACAGGATTGTATTTGCATACTGCATTTCACCTAGGACTGGACCTAGATCCGTGCTTGCCAACCACGGACCGCATAGCTCTCGCTATCGATCATCCCAAATTTTATATATGCGATATATGTTTGTTGAATCCGCATTTTAAATTGTGATTTAAAATTAATGAGACCGAATTTTCAAAATTAAAATCCCTCATTTTAAATATGATTTAAAATTAATATCAAGATTAAAAGTTTATTCGATAAACTAAGGGAATATAAATTTGTTTAAATTTTCCCACCTTACATCAACAATGAGTGTACGTTGATGCTACCCGTATACATAGCCCGGCTCATATTATTGAGGGGGTTATGTATGTCGGAAAGCTGTACACGTTATTGACACTCGCTGTGAGTTGGTTGGAACTTCCTTTAACGTTGGCTCATATTATTGGGGACGTTAAGGGGACCGTCCTTCACAACTCAACATTGATGGGTCATCTTGACACGTGATAGTAATCGGCGTCATTTTATTGGGCCCTTACTGGACGTGAGGTAAACACATGGAGGTTGCACCTGGTGCAATTGGACTCTACCTTTCAAGGGTCATGGTTGACTGATATTATTCGGGACCATGATCGCTTGACTGGACTCTGTGTACCCACTAAGGAAACTTGCTTTCTCGATTTCATTAGAGGGTGGTGAAATCGTTAAAATAGTGGGAGGCTAATTCATAAAACTAAATGACCTTGTTTTATGTCTTAGCGTTTTTCATATATAGTTAGTAATGCATGTCTGTTTTTCTTTTCAGTATAAACTGCTTATATAATGTCCTCGATCAAAAATCCACTTGCTGCTATACTGAATAGCAATAAGTTCACTGGTCTGAACTACCAAGACTGGCTTCGAAACCTCAATATTGTATTGGCTTCGGAGAAGCTCCTCTACACGTTAGACAAGAGCCCTCCGAAGGAAGCCCCTGCCGACATCAGCCCTAAGGAGCTGACCAAGCTGAATAAATGGTGGGATGACGAGCTTAAGACACTGTTCTATATGATGGCATCGATGTCAAACGAAATGCAGCGGCGCTTTGAGAAGACCGTGTATGCTGCTGACATACACCTTCATCTCAAGGAGCTGTATGGGGAGAACTCTCGGACTGAGAGGTTCACTACTGTCAAGGAGCTTATGAGGAGCCGCATGCGCGATGGGACTTCGGTCCGCGAGCATGGGGTTCGTATGATTGGGCTCATTGAAAAGTTAGTGGGCCTTGATATCACGCTTCCACATGAGCTATCAGTGGATCTGCTTCTCCTCTCACTTCCTGCTGCATTCGACCCCTTTGTGGTCAACTTTAACATGAACAAGCTGGAAGCCACCCTTGAAGAGGTGGTGAACATGCTTGTAGTGTTCGAGGGGACCATAAAGAAGGACAAGCCTGTCCTCCTTATGGGCTCTTCTTCCTCTGCGAAGAAGGGGCCCAAACGCAAGGGTAAGAAACGTTCTGCCCCTGCGAAGGAGGAAAAGCCCACCAAGAAGCCAAAGGCAAAGGCTTCAAAGCCAAACAAGACTGAGGATGTTTGCCACCACTGCCACAAGCCTGGGCATTGGAGGAGGAACTGCAAGGATTACCTCGAGCAGTTGCGAACTGCAAAGGGTATGTTCTATATTGAAATAAATATGTCTCTTAGTTCGACTTCTTGGGTACTTGATACCGGATGTGGATCTCATATCTGCAATGATTTGCAGGTAATGACAAGAAGTCGATGTCTTAGAGAGGGTGAGACCCACTTGAGGCTTGGCAACGGAGCAAGGGTTGCTGCTGTAGCTATATGAGATGCTTATTTATTTCTGTCTTAGAATTTTAAGTTGTTATTGAGAAATGTTTTGTTTGTTCCCGAGTTAATAAAGAACATTATTTCTGTTTCTATGCTTGATAGTGATGGATATTCCTGTCTTTTTGCTAATTCGATTTGCAATATATACAAGAATGAATGTTTGATTGGAATTGGGGAACGCGAAAACGATTTATACACCTTAAAATTAAAATCGTTCCAACTCGCGATGTGAAAACACATAAAACAAGAATTAAAAGGAAAAACGATAGCTTGAACCCAGCGCAACTTTGGCACGCTAGGCTAGGTCATATTTCCTTGAGTAGGATGAACAAGTTGGTTAGGAGTGACATGTTTGATACGTCAGATATTAACTCCATACCGACTTGTGAGTCTTGTCTCAAAGGAAAGATGACTAAACAACCCTTCACGGGCAAGCCTGAACGTGCTCAAGGCCTGTTGGATTTGATCCACACTGACGTATGTGGCCCACTTAGCATTGGTACTAAGTACGGTCACACATACTTCATCACGAGATTCTCTCACAGTGGACCCCTCCGGCCACACCACAACTCAATGGTGTAGCGGAGCGTCGTAATCGAACCTTGATGGACATGGTTCGATCTATGATGAGCTTCACTGAACTTCCTACCTCGTTTTCGGGCTATGCGCTCGAAAAGGCGGTAATGTTGTTGAACAATGTCCACACCAAGGCGGTGGATAAAACTCCATATGAGATATGGATGGGCAAACCACCCAAATACTCATACATGAGGATTTGGGGATGTCCTACTTACGTGAAGCAGACTGTGGAGATAAGATGGATAATAGATCCATCTTATGTTACTTCGTTGGGTATCCAAAGAATTCTATTGGATACTACTTCTACTATCCAAATGAAACAAAAGTGTTTGTTTCTAGAAATGCCACCTTTATGGAAAGGGAGTTTTTACTTGATAGAAAAGGCAAGATGGTAGAACTCGAAGAGGTTCGAGAACCATCTGAAGTACCAAGTGAGTCTCCCGCGCCTCAAGAGCCAGTACCAGAAATGGTCGCACCTAGGAGATCTGAAAGGATTCCTAGGGCTCCTGACAGATATGGTTTCCTCCTTGAAGATGATCAAAGTGATCAAACTGTTGGATGTGATCCAAGAACTTTCAAGGAGGCAATTTCCGATGCTAATTCTAATTTGTGGCTTGAAGCAATGCAGTCTGAGATTGACTCAATGCATGCGAACCAAGTTTGGACTCTTGTTAATCATCCCGAAGGAATTGTTCCTATTGGGTGTAAATGGATATACAAGAGAAAACTTGGGCCTGATGGTAAGGTATTGACCTACAAGGCACGACTGGTCGCGAAAGGTTACACTCAAAGGCAAGGTGTTGACTATGATGAAACCTTTTCACCAGTCGCAATGTTCAAGTCAATTAGAATCCTACTAGCCATAGCTGCATGGTACGACTATGAGATATGGCAAATGGATGTGAAAACTGCGTTACTTAATGGAAACATTAAGGAAGAGATCTATATGACGCAGCCTGAGGGTTTCACATCTGTAGGAAGTGAGCATAAAGTATGCAAACTTCAGAGATCGATCTACGATCTCAAACAAGCATCGAGAAGTTGGAACCTGAGATTCGATGAAACAATTAAGGAATTTGGTTTCATCAAGAATCCCGAGGAGCCATGTGTGTACAAGAAGGTAGTTAAGAATGTTGTGACATTCCATGTACTTTATGTTGATGACATTCTACTCATTGGGAATGATATAGGAATGTTGCATTCAACTAAAGTGTGGTTGTCTAGTAGATTCTCGATGAAGGACATGGGTGAAGCATCTTATATTCTTGGAATACAGATCTATCGAGATAGATCGAAACGGATGCTCGGACTCACCCAAGCTACCTACATCGATACCATACTTAAGCGGTTCTCTGTGGAAGAGTCCAAGATAGGACACCTACCTATGTGCCACGGGGTCACTCTATCTAAGTCTATGTGTCCAAAGACTGATGAGGAGATAGAGATCATGACACGTGTGCCATATGCCTCGGCAATAGGTGGTATTATGTATGGCATGATCTCAACTAGACCGAATGCCACATATGCTCTGAGTGTCACGAGCCGTTACCAAGCCAACCCCGGCCAAATGCATTGGAAGGCCGTGAAAGATATTCTTAAGTACTTACGAAGGACTAAGAATATGTTCATGGTCTATGGGGTTGGTGAACTGAAATTGGAAGGCTACACTGATTCTAGCTTCCAATGTGACGTGGATGATTCGAAGTCAACCTTTGGATTTGTAGTCATGCTCAATGGTGTTGCTGTCTCTTGGAAGAGTTCCAAGCAAGACACCATCGCGGATTCAACCACTGAGGCTGAGTACATCGCAGCATCAGCTGCTACAAAAGAGGCGATTTGGATAAGGAATTTCGTCCAAGAGTTGGGCGTAATCCCTGAAGGAGTTGGTCCAGTCCCGGTGTACTGCGACAACACGGGTGCCGTTGCGCAAGCAAAGGAGCCTAGTTCTCACCAAAGATCCAAACATATACTGAGGAAATACCACATAATCCGAGATATTGTGGCTAGAGGTGACATAGCAGTCGAGAGAGACGCCTCTGAGGACAACATTGCTGATCCACTTACGAAGCCCTTGCCAAGACCGTTGTTTGAAAAACATCACGAAACAATGGGACTGCGTCTGATGAGTAGTTGGCTTTAGGGAAAGTGGGATTGTTAGAGTAGATGTCCAACTAGCCAACTTGTGGCGTGTGGGTTTTATTGACTCTTTGTATAACGATCTTTATTTATGAAATTCGCATTTCTTATATGGCATTCTTTATTTTCATTATGTTATAATGTTAACAATTGTGTTGGATAAAAGACCTAGAATGCACCATAGTGTATGTTAGATGTGATAGTGGATATGATGGCTATCATGAAACACATCTAATAGTCACTGTGTATTCTGAACACGTTCCTAGTCGATTGGGCCGTCAAAATGAGGATAAGGCCGCCCGAGCTTGAGACTAGCATATGCGATGCGAAGTACCATGTTTCATTGGTAGGGAACATTGTGATATTCTGAGCATGCAGATGGATAGTGACCTGGTGCTCTATCGAACTACCCTCGTTCGGACTTTCCAAGTGGTTACCATTTGTCGAGTGGATAAGTCCGAGGTCTTGGTTGAACTGATTAGTCCTCACTACTCGAAACGTTATTGAGACTCTACATGATAGGTGCCTCACTTTAACCCGTTTACCGACTCATTTGGGGTCATTAGGTGGCGGGATTGGGTGAGGTCCCGATGCATGTAGGAGTCGATGCTTCGTTGTCGAGGATTCACCGCTCGCTTTTATGCGTGGATATCCTATGCTATCTGAGGAGGTAATAGTGTGATAAATATCTGGCCAGAGTACTAGATGTGTTTTAGGTAAATGAGTTTACCTAGTAACACTCGTGATGTCATTGATCTGATCGGGATATATGTGTTGAAAGGACCATACTGTATGCTAACCATGACCAACTAGTTCTTGCAGGCACTATCAGTGATACCTAGGAGATCATGGGGCGATGTTGCTAGGCGCGTTTACCATGATCCGATGGGTCAGTCCGAAATTGTGATTTCGGAGCCACAATGGTTGTGGTCCCACGGCTAGCTGTATCCCTGAACCATTGAGGGTCACACAAGTACTGGCTTCACGATTCCCACACGGAAACTGAGCTCAATGAGTTGAGCATAGAAGGAGGAATTTAGGGAGTGCGACTTCCTAAAAGTCAACAGGGGTCAAATTGCGATTTCCCAAAGTTGAAGGGCTAAACTGCAATTTTGGACTAGGTGGTCTGAAAAATTATTTTCGCATCATAATACTCAGTTTTGGAAACTGTATAGATCGGTCCGATCAGATCGTCGATCGGAGTTATGATGAAGCCACAGTGATGGAAATGAACCGAATGTTCATATGGACCTGGGCCTGACCCAGGCCCATTGGGCCGGTCCAAGCCCATCACATGTATACTTATTATTGTCCTAGGGTTATTATGACACACACTTGAACTCTAAACCCTAGCAATAGACGCCCCTCCTCTCCCTACTCTCTCACGGCCGCCGACCGCCCTTGCGTCGCCCGTCGTCCGCCGTGCCGCCGCCCGCCGCCGGTGCTCACGTGATTGGACTCGTTCCGATCACATTGACGAGGAGATTCCGTTCGTGTCAAATTCGGCTCTTCTAGTGCAGACTGACGAAGGAGTCCTGTTTCCAGTCGTGGACCGGATTAGGAGATCTACCGCCGCCTACCGTTGAAGTCCCAGATTCCCTGTGAATCTGGTCGGAGCCAGGCGCCTAGACACCAGTAAGGTAACGCTCTAAAACATCATATGTATGTTTTATTGCATTATATTTGTTATGTATTGAAAGTTTCCTTGGCAAATTTTGAAACTTCCGTTGCGCCCCCGGGAACGGGATCCGGATCCGCCACTGCGCCAACAGATCTGACCAGCTGAATTGTAGGCATTTCCAGATCGATAACATAGCAGTACGGTCAGACCTTACGGATTCAAAACTGTGCATGTGTGCTTTTGAATTTTAACTGAGTAATTACTATCACACAACTGACTGATACTTATCAGAATGTAGCACAAGTTCTAGACCAGGAGAACGTTGTTGACAGTAAAATTACCATGGGTAAGCTTACCCTTACCCACGGTGTTACCGTTAGAGTTATCTCCAAAGGTGATCTTTGGTCTGTTGCATGATTTTGAAATCTGTGAGCATCTTGGTATCTCCAGTCATGTGCCTCGCAAATCCACTGTTCAGATACCACGTTGATTGCTCCAATCTTGAAAATGTAGTTCCTGCAATCACAGAGAATGCAAAATTTTGGTACCCTTTGGTCTATTTGGGTTCTGGTTTGATTAGACCTTTCGGGGCCCACACTTGGATAATTTAACCCATTTTCCAGTGTGTGGATCAAACCATGTGTGTGGTTTTTGTGTGTTCTTTGATCTGGATCGATTTTGATATGCAGTTTGTTGGCCTTGTGATCTAGGCTTCTTATATCGGGGCCTGTACTGCCTGTCCTTCGTAGAAGGTCGAGAAAACTGGCTTGGCTTCTTAACACCAGATTTGGGTTTATCCCGCATCTTTTCAACTATTTTTTATCCAGCGTTCCCGTGACTTCTCAAGAGCAGTATACCCCAGCCCGCAAAATCTACCTTGCCAGATCGGAGGTCGAGCTGCTATCTTATCCTCATCAGATTTTGCCTCTAGAGGCTGTCCCGTGCTGGATCTTACAAAGCTCATGGTTTTGAACTTTGTTCTATTCAGCTGTGGGGTACAAGTGGTCTCTATAACACTACTGTCTGATGGATCTGTGTAAACAGATCCTGATTAAGTTTTGAATTACACAAAACCTGTTATTGTGTTTCTAACAATTCTACTTAGTGTACAGATTCTAGCTATCGAAGAAAGATGTCGCGAAGCTAAATCTGTCCAGTCGATGGTTCTCAAGATAAAGTTCAGCAGCTGGTTTGGTTTATCATTTAGACTGGAGCTGGATTAGCAATGGAGACGTCCAAAGTTGAGTCAGTTGTTTGTAATCAGGCGGAGGCCAAGTTGAACCAGCTGGAGCATAGTGAACCAGCTGGAACGATGAACCAGCTGCAAGCGCTAAAGAAGGAAGGTGGACCAGCAGGAATATCAATAAGAGGACCAGCTAGAACAGAAGCTAAGAAGAGTCGCAAGTTAGAGCTGGAATGATTAAGACCTGCTGGAGCGCTAAGCGTTGATGACATCAGCAGTGACATCACAATCAGCAGGAAGCTACAGTAGAACCAGTCGATGGATGATCCAGACGCAAGAGATAAAGCGACGTCGTACAGGAAGAAGTATCCAGTCTCAAGCTACTGTACAACAAGTCGAGGGAACTTGAAATGGTAATAACCAGCAGGTAGCTACAGTACATCCAGACGCAAGCAACACTACATCCAGACGTGAGCTACAATGAACCAGTTGTTGCTATACATCCAGTCGCAAGATGATGTACCAGTCGCGAGCTACAGTGGATCCAGTCGCAGGCTACAGAGAGTTGCAACCAGTCGACAAAAAATCCAGTCGCGAGCTACAGTGGACCCAGTCGCAGGCTACAGTGCTTTGCATATCCAGTCGACAGGAAAACCAGACGCAAAGAATCCAGACGCAGTGTTTGAAGAATCAACCAGTAGCGAAGCAGTTGACAAATTACGAAGAGTTACTAAAGCTGGATGTCAACTGCTGAGCTTATTTCAAATGTTGAAGACGACAAAAAGGCCTGTAAAAGAAAGGACACAAAGGACAATCCCTGTCGGTGCTTTACAGAACACATTTGAACGGGAAGAATTTATGTACAACGGATTTAATTTGAACAGAGGCTTATATACGAAGACAACGCCATTGAAGAGTAGTGTTGTGGTTGCATAAAAAGTTGGTTGCACAGTGCACCAACAGAGGGAAGAAAAATAGAAGCGAAGCTGTCAACTATCATTCTAGAGAAAGCTTAATTGCAGTTGACAGCTGAGCTAGAATTAGATTCTGTAGAGCAACTTCCCAGTGTGTTAGATTTATCTTTCGAGAGTTGAGCGTTCACTGTAAAAATCTCACACACAGATTCACTCGCACATTTCGTGAGTTTAGCTAAATTGATTAGCGAGTGAATCAAAACCCAAATGCAAATCAGTTCCCGTCCAAGCACGATGATGTTAAACTCTGTGTATGTAGTCTTTGAACAGAGACGTTAAACAAGTTCTGAGTGAACAGCCGAGGGCTGGTAGAGTCTAGGAGTTCTCGCAGCTGCTGGTTGCGGGATCGGGTCTGTACACATTGTATAGATCAAATCTTCTAGTGGAGCCTTCCGAGGTGGAAGAAGGGGAGACGTAGGACATTGAAGTCCGAACTTCCAGAAACAAATCGATTGAATATTGTATTCTGTTATTCATTCCGCATATGCATTCATATTTATTTAGCACGCATACAATTAGCACACTTGCACAGTCGAACAGATTTATGTTGTACATAAATCTGTTTGTGTTGTTTTAAAATATTAGGATTCAGTTCTGGTGTTTTCCGCATGATTTTAATTCATACCAGATCTGTCTCCGGTGCTCTGTATTTAATGTTCAAGAACCAGAGGTTGCACCTCATTCTCTAGATAGCAGCGCGCAAAATTTTTAATGATCCATTTTAGTAACAGCGCCTGCTAAGTACATTTGATCCTTTTAAAACCGGCCCAACACTGTCATCACCATTATAGCCTAATCCAGATTTTCTTCCAGACGGCTTCATGGCTCCATGCAGTTTATCCAAAGAAGCGAATGACCTGGTCCAGGAATTTATTATACCAGTCAACAGCTGGTTTTCATTCATCATTTCCTGTGACCTGCTTCTCAGTTCCTAATTCTCAGATTAATCTTACTTAGAGCAGTTTGCATGTTGCTTGAACTAACCAGCTCAATTTTATTTGCACAGCTCTCTTTTTCGGCTTTCACTATCGCGAATGATTGATAAAGCTTCTTGTATTCTTGGACCATATCATTAAGTGCCGTGACAAGGTCCTCTCGTGTGAATTTTAGATTTGAAAAATCTAATACCTCCTCAGTATCATCGGCCATGAGACATTGAACTTCATCCTCGCTTTCACTAGATGAGGATGTTCCTGAGCTGGATTCCTCTGAATCTGAGTTAGCCCATGCACTCTTATTCTCCTCAGCAACCATTGATTTCTCTGTCCTCCCCTTTCGATAGTGTTTCTTCTCCTTCTTATCTTTACTGGTGCTGTGATCTGGTCGCTTTTGCATCCAGCCTTGGCTTCCTGCAATAAGTTATAAAGTGACCAGGCTGCCACATTTATAACACTTATCGTCATAAGGAGAATTAAAATTCTTTTTTGGGGAATCAAAAGAAGAGGGTTTATAATTATTCGCATAAAATTTTCCGAATTTCTTTATGAACAAGGACATGGCATCCTTGCTCATATCCTCTGCTGATCTGCCGCTCGTAGAACATGGACTTTGTTCTGGAATTATAGCAGCAAGAGCTCTGGTTGGTTGAGAGGTGGATGGCTCAGTCTCTGCTCTTGTTTCCAGCTCGAACTCGTAAATTTTTAGATTGGCAAAAAATTCATGCAACTACATCTTGTTTAGGTCCTTAGATTCTCGCATGGCCATTGTTTTTGCATCCCACTCCTTGGGAAGTGCTCGCATCACCTTCAGAGCTAGCTCCCTGTTGCTGTAGGATTTTCCCAATCTAGTTAGCTCAATCACTAGTGAGCTAAACTGTTCATCAAATTCAGCCATGGTTTCCTCAGGCTTCATTTTTATCAACTCAAACTTTGCAGAGCCACGGTCAACTTGTTCTCTTTTGTTTCTTCATTTCCCTCGCAAATCTCGGTAAGTTTTTCCCAGATTTCCTTTGTGTTGTGCACGTATGGATTTTGCTAAACATGTTATTGCCTAGCGTCTTGTACAAGATGTCCTTTGCGACATTATCCAGATTGGTTTTTTCTTGTCCTCAGAGGTCCACTCCAATCTAGGTTTCTCGATCCACTGAGGTGCACCATCAGTTATAGCCATAGCAGTGTTCATTTTCATTATTTTCATCGGCCCATTAGTTATTACGAACCACATGTCATCGTCTTGTGCTGCTAAGTGTGTCTGCATCCGAATCTTCCAGACGTCGTATTCCTTCTTGGAAAACATAGGAATCTTATTGTGAGAAATCGACATTTTTAATGAATATGAATGAATAAAGTGTTCAAACACTGAGAAACCGAGCTCTGATAACACTTGTTAGGATCGAAAACAAGCTCGGGAGTTCGGGGGGTGAATGAACTCCTTTGCTCCCTTTCTATTTGAAAATATGTTTTAAAAACTTTATGCTCGATGCAAACCTCCAGCCGAGTACCAGCTAGAAGGGTTCTCAGTTATTGCTGTTGTTGTTGGGGAACCGTGGCGGATCCGGATCACGCCTCCTGGCGATGCAGCGGAAGAACAAAATTTGGGCCGGTAGACGATCAATACAATTCATAAACAATCATGATATGACCATTCAAAGGGTGTTTCTCGGGGTTACCTTTCTGGCAACTCGTGCCTGGCTCCGACCAGTTTCGCGAGGAAACCGGCACTTCACGGTAGGCGGCGGTAGATTACGTCAATCAGGTCCACGACAGGAAGGGAGACTCCTTCGTCAGCCTGCACTAGAAGGCCTGACGAGATCGGCGCGGACGGATTCTCCTCGTCAAGTTGGCCGGAACAAATTTCGGCGAGGCGGCGGCGGCGTACACAGGCGGCGGCGGCGTCAGGTTTGAGGAGAGGTGGGCGGCGGCTTTTAGAGCTAGGGTTAGGGTTTTGTGATTAATGTTGTGACCAAAGCCTCCTAAGTCTACATTAAGTAGACAAGCAATAGACTTGGACCGGCCCAACGGGCCCGGGTCCAACGGATGAACATTCGGTTCATCCCTATCACCGTGACTTCATCGTAACTCTGATCGTCGATCAGATCGGACAGATCGACTCAGTTTCCAAAATTGAATACTATGATCTGAAAAACCATTTTTCAGAACCCCAGTGCAAAATGACCGTTTTGCCCCTCAACAGCGGAAATCACGATTTGACCCCTGTTGACTTTTAGGAAGTCGCACTCCCCAAAATCCTCTTCCCATGCTCAACGTATTGAGCTCATTATCCGTGCGGGAATCTCGAATCCAGTACTTGTGTGATCCTCACTGGTTCAGGGATACAGCTAGCCGTGGGCCCACAACCATTGTGGCTCCGGAATCACAATTCCGGACTTGCCCATCGGATCATGGTAAGAGCGTCTAGCAACATCGCCCCATGATCCCCTAGGTATCATTGATAGTGCCTGCAAGAACCAGTTGGTCGTGATTAGTGTACAGTACGGTCCTTTCAATCCATATATCCCGATCATATCAACGACCATTGGTAAATCGAGAGTCGCTAAAGGGGCCCACAACCATTGTGGCTCCGGAATCACAATTCCGGACTTGCCCATCGGATCATGGTAAGAGCGTCTAGCAACATCGCCCCATGATCCCCTAGGTATCATTGATAGTGCCTGCAAGAACCAGTTGGTCGTGATTAGTGTACAGTACGGTCCTTTCAATCCATATATCCCGATCAGATCAACGACCATTGGTAAATCGAGAACCGCTAAAGATCCGATAGCTATGCATACATCTTGGAGATCAAA
>KV006612.1:305670-339945 GCA_001598015.1 Dorcoceras hygrometricum
TGGTTCTCCAGTCGCAACGCATTACTCAGAATCCCCTCGCTGCTGGTTCCAAAACGCAGCGTCTCAACTTAACGAAACGACGTCGCTCTACTTCTTCTTCGCAACTGTCCAGACTTCACTCTTCTTTGCGTCGCGTCTGAATCAATCTTTGTAACGCAACGTCTGGTTTTTCGTTCCTTTGCAATCCAGTCGACTGGTATAAAGCATTGCTTCCACCTGCTGGTTCTCCAGTCGCAATGCATTACTCATAATCCCCTCGCTGCTGGTTCCAAAACGCAGCGTTTCAACTTAACGAAACGACGTCGCTCTACCTCTTCGCAAATGTCCGGACTTCACTCTTCTTTGTGTCGCGTCTGAATCAATCTTTGTAACGCAACGTCTGGTTTTTCGTTCCTTTGCAATCCAGTCGACTGGTATAAAATCTTGCGACTGGATTGATCTTCTGTCTTTGCGCTACTGCTGAAATCATCGTTGCGTCTGGATCTTTGCGACTGGTACTTCATCTTGCGACTGGATGCACTTGCAGCTGGTTGTCCAGTCGTTGGTTTTTTTTTTTTTTGAAGCTGAATTTTCGGGTTTTCACATCTGCCACAATTCACGTAGTCTCTCACATAGCCCAAGGACCAACCCCGTAAGTTACGTGCATTTTGAATTATTTGAATGTTTCGAAAACAGCATGCAACAGATAACCAGATCACGTATATGTGGAACCAGCTTAGTGCTAAACCAGCGCAGTGCAATATTGATTCCAGCTGGTAGTTCTACCAGCTCAATGAGCGAACGTGCAATCTGGTTATACAGGTTCTTAAGCTGTAGTAACTTAATGTTCTTGAATTAAAGTGCGCCCAGATTGAGTAATGAAGTTAAATCTTGCGGAAATAACTCAAACTGCACTCTTAGATTCGAAAGCTCATTAAGCTCATTAAGCAGTTTTAAACATAATAAACAAACATGCAATGCGTATGTATGAATGCTGAAAGCAGTAAAGGAAATACGCTGAGGTTTGTTTATGGAAGTTCGGAGCAAACTCTCCTACATCTCCCCTTCTTCCACCATCGGGAAGGATTCTACTAGAAGAATTTGATTGCAGCGTTCCTATGCTACGACCCACTCCGACGGCCCGCAGCCGCAAGAACTCCTAGCCACACCACTGCACACTAAGCCCGCAGATTGTGTGTCTAACTTCACTTCTTTACTGCCTCCGTGAGAAAGATGACACTTCTTTACTGTCTCAGTGCGAATACTACACACACTTCTTTAACGTCTCAGTGCGAAAGACAACACACACTTCTTTAACATCTCAGTTCGAAAGACAACTAGACTTATTTAACGTCTCTATCCAAAGACTACAATGGAGAGTTTTCAAATTGATTCACTCATTTTTCTATTTCGCTCAACTCTCGAATATATGAGTGAATCGTGTGTGAGATTACAGTGTATGCTCAACCTTTCAAAGATAGAATCTCATACACTAGGAAGTGCTCCTGTTTGAGCTGGTTTTTCATTGTCTTCCCAGGTTGTGCTTCATCTTGTTTGTGCGTTCAAGATTTGCACAACCCTCTCTCTCTCTGTTTTTCTGCTCATCTCTCTCTCCTTGTCTTCTTTGTTCACTGTATTCGACTGTATTTGTAGCCTCTTGTGCAAATACTATCCGTTGGACACAAATTTGTAGCCATTGTAAAGGTTTCTGAAAAGTTCTATCAATGTTGTACCTTGTGTCCTTTGTCATTTAATGCTTTGCAGGCTTTGTTGACTTTAAGCTTATTTTCATTAAATGTGCTGCAACAACCATTGCAGACTTCTGAGCTCTGTGAACAGCGTATTTGACACTACAGTTCAGTTTGAACTCGCAAACAATTTCCACAATACTTGTGTTCAAACTGCTTTGCTTTGAGCTGGTCTATTGAGCTGGTTGCTGAACTCTGGGCTGGTCACTCAATTGATCTCAGCCAGCTGGTCTTCGAGCTGGTTGCCGAGCTGTTTGCTGAGCTTGTTGCTGAGCTTGTTGCTGAGCTGGTTGCTGAGCTTGTTTCTCCCAGCTGGTTGGTCAGCTTATCCTGATTAACACTACGTTTCTAATCTGTCTGAGCTAATGCTAATCTTTTCTGTTCTGAGCATTGTTCATCTTCTTCTCTATGGAACTGCTCTACGCTGCACTTGCTCTGCGCTTGGATGTCTACTGCTAGATTAGTTCGGGCGTCCCCTTACTTTTCTAGCTTAGACATGTCCTCTGCTGTATCAACTCGGGCGTCCCCTCACTGTTCCAGCTTGGACATGTGAACGACATCAGCGTACTGTTCCAGCTTGCGTCTGTATGTTTCAGCTCAACGTTGCACATTTAAGTTAAATCGTTAGTAAAATATCAGCAGGTTTTGTGTTAATCAAAATTAAGATTCTGATTTGTAAAAATAGATCCAACACAAAGAGTTGAATATGCAATCTGTGCGTGTGTCACTGGCTGTGAGTTGGTCCAATGAAATGAACTCTGCTTGTATTCATGAATGAATTTTGCAGCTTGTAAATCGGTTAAGTCTCGTTGTGTTTTTTTTTCACGTAACCTCTTTACAGCTGATCTTCTCTTCTATTCATATCATTTGGATACAATGGTAATAAATGTTACCAATAGACACTTCGAATGTATCCAAATTGAAAATCCTGTGGCGACTTAAATGCTTGTACGATGTTTGTACATCTCCATTTAATGCATTACCCTTTTTAGCATACTTCTGTGCCGTCTTCTGTACACCAAATCTCTGCTTCTCTGAAGTTAGCTCAAAGTAGTTCTAACGACTACGATTCAATGCAGAGAGGTCACATGTATCACATCAAACTGTACGTTGCTTCATACATTCCGAAATTCAATTTGCTAAGTTTTTCTTAACTTGGCTGGGTTCCCGATCTGGTTTCTGATCATCAAGCTGCTTTTCAAACTGTACGTTGCTTCAGACATTCCGAAATCCAATCTGCTTTGAAATAGTCTGCGTATGCCTTTGTTTCATATTGATTCAGCTATCAATCTTTGTACACTCATACCTTCAGTACGATAACCGCTGTAGAATCAATCTGCTTTGAGCTGGTTTACTTAACTGGTATTCCAGCTGGTTTGTTACACCACTTATCACTCCAGCTGGTCCATTGTACCACTTATTACTACCACTGTGATCTGTTTTCTCAACTATAAACCACTGTTTTGCTGCTCTTCTGAACTGATAGGATTTCAACACTTTCTGTATTTGCTCAACTGATCTGTTCTTATTTGGCTAAGTATCTTTGGACTGGTTTGACTTTAACCAGCATGACTTAGTACCTAGCTGGTTTGTCTTTCAACCAACGCACCTGAATACATTGAGCTGGTTTGTCCTTAACCAGCATAACTCAAATATTCTGAGCTGGTTTATCCTTCTACTAGCGTGGCTCCGCTCCGATCTGGTTTCTTTTATCAACGTCGTAAGCCTCGTCCAGATCTTGTACCATTGAGCTGATTATTCTCTTTTATTTTCTTTTATTTGTCTTCACCAAAACTTCTGAAATTAACTCTAACAAGGACTAAGAATATGTTCATGGTCTACGGGGGCGATGAACTGAAATTGGAAGGCTACACTGATTCTAGCTTCCAATGCGATGTGGATGACTCAAAGTCAACATCTGGATTTGTATTCATGCTCAATGGTGGTGCTGTCTCTTGGTAGAGTTCCAAGTAAGACACCTTTGTGGATTCAACCACCCAGGCTGATCTGAGTGGAGCAGCTTGGGTTGAAGTGGAACTGTTAGCATGAGTGTGAGCTGATCTGATAGCACTATAATGTGAGCTGATCTGATAGTACTGTAGCGCTAAGCTGATCTGTTGGTGCTGTGCTGATTGAGGAGCGCATGTGATCTAGATGTCCTGAGCTGGAGTCAGCTTAGAGAATGTATGGATGTCCCGAGATGGTATCAGCTTAGAGGTCCATGCTGGTTGGTGGCCACTGTAGATTAGTTCTGGGTACTTAAGTTATATGTAGCCATGTTAGCCATTTTTCGGGCAAGCTTTATATCGTGTTTTCTTGAGAGCTCGAGCTGTTATCCCTCGAAACCTTTGTCATGTTCACCCGAACTTTTTACCGATATCCGAAGATCAACAGCTCAGCTTGGAGCCATGTTTGTGCCATTAGAATCCTCTCTCCAAACCCGTCTTTCCCGACCAGTATTGAGGCCTATGGTTGACCAGAGGAGGGAACGCGATGATAGTAGGAGCGAGCTATTCGTCACACTTTCTTATCATTTGGGCTCATCCATTATGGTTTTCGTGAGCTTTAAGTGGTAGCTCTTGTCTTTAGTTTTAATTTGAGACCTGTATAGTTGATTTTGGAGTAGGATTGATCTAGTTATGAGCTAATTGCTCTCGGCCTGGTCCTCGACGAACTTTCCCCGAGCTGATTTCTTTTGGTTCAAATAGAATGTGATCTGTTTTGGTTGTATTCAGTTCAGGGTGTCCCGCAGTCTATGTTTAAGCTTCCCGAGCTGCTGGAGACTCTTGTGGTTTCTGCCGTTATTTCTCTGCCCTGTCTGCTAGGATCTGGAGTGTTAGCTCGCACGAGCTATTGAGGAGAGTGCGTGTGTACTGTCCTGAGCCGCGAGCCTTACGTGAGGTATTACTGGTAAGACACTTGGGGTACGGAGTGGAGCACGTATTTTGAAAGTGATTTATTCGACCTTGAACAACTCACAAGCACAATCGGTTACTTTGAAAAGTTTGAAGTTTCGATCAATTTCCTTTATCAGAGAGCATCGCTTCTCAAAAGCTTTCCTCTACATGAAGTATTGTGAATGATGGTGAACGGTGCTTTTGTATGTATTTATATGAAAATCTCAAAGATATTGTAATTAAAACACTATTCTCTAAAAGTGCTACTACCATTTAAAAGTGATACTCTGTTTTCAAAACAAAAGCCTGGGCAGAACTACTTTATTAAAAAAAAGACAGCTTAGATATTGTGAATGATGGTGAACGGTGCTTCTGTATGTATTTGAAAATCTCAAAGATATTTTGATTAAAACACTATTCTTTAAAAGTGCTACTACCATTTAAAAGTGATACTCTGTTTTCAAAACAAAAGCCTGGACCGAAATGCTTTATTAAAAAAAAAAAAAGCTTAGAGATGAACCGTGCTTGCTTTGCTCACCCGGACAGCTCCCTAAAACCATGCTCCTAAACTGAAACAAAACCAGCATAGACAAAAACTGATTAAATGCTAAAATCACAATGTGATCCTTCGAAACTTTGAAATTAATATTTGTGGATTTATGGATTTCTGGGCGTTACAACTGCTCTGGACTGAACTGCTTTTCTTGACTCTAACTGATGTACACTTCTTCTCAACTGAACTTAGTTTTTTGCTTATATTGTATAGTTCTTCAGTCATCAACTCTAATCTGATCTGCTTACAACGAGATTTGCTCACTCAATTAAACTATTATAAACATAACATCAAGTCTTCTATTCATCACAATCAATATCTACAATCAATATCTGATTTGTTTACGGATCCAATAGTATTGATGCACGGAACGATGGTTGGGATGCGGTAACCAAGATATGCATTATTATTCATTCATTTTGGGTAATTGATTATTTGTTCATTTCCTAACATGTCCGGAGTATAGCTATTCATTGTTTTCCTGTACTCCGAGAATAATTTGAAAAGGATAGAGCTATGGGAAAGGGGGTATAAACTGGGAAAGTGAAGACACATCGTTGGGCCAAGAAGAATGAGAATTAATTGGTGGTTAATCTTCAAGAATAAAAGAAATCGACTCATTAGTAGTTGAACAAGAAATACGTTTAGAAAGCTTGGAAGATTTCACAGTGGAGAACTTTCAACAACCTCGTATTCCACGTTCATTATCCTCAAACGCTTTATTGAAGGGTGAAAGAAAAAAAATATCAAAACCCGATGTCTTGAATGAGAGGCTCAATAATTTGAAAGCTACAATCTCACAAATTACTGAGGGGATGGACGTTAACGAGTAGAGTAAACGTCACAACAAAGATGTATATATGGAATTGCAAAAAAACTGAATGGAGTTGACAGAATTTCATTTTTGTAGCAAATGATTCTTTGATGTCAAATACAAATGAAGTTGATTTTTTTTTTGGGACTTCCATGATGCTCATCTCTGTTGGCTATCATGGAACTTTAACAATTCATCTTAGAATTATAGATAATTGATTTTTTAAATAAAAATTAGGACTTAGAGCAATTCATCTTAGAATTATTAAATAATTGATTTTTAAATAAACATTAGGACTTGGTTGTATACCTAAATGATGTTATTTATTTTTACTTGCATAATTTTGAGATGTGCTATTTTAGAACTTAAATTTGACTGTTTGGAAGTTGTGTTTAAAAATTTTATTTTACTCTTTTATTTTTTCTTCAATATAACAATTACTTATTTCAAGTGACTATTAAAATTACTTTTTAAAAAATTTCAATACATAAATTTTAGAACAGTAAACATTTAAGTAACAAGAAATAGATTCCTAAATAGCATTTCTAGGTAAACTAAATATCAAATGGAATTTCAATCCAAATCTAAATCCAAATTTCATTTTACTCATCCAAACACACCGCGGCCTGCGCAGCCCCGACGAAGAAATGTTGTGAGAACAGATCCATAAGCAACTAAACCGTTACAGTCAGGCTCGAGAATTCAAGCCGAACCTGGCCCACGTGCACCGCCCCGTGGTCTCTCTTTTGTGCACTGGATTTGTTTCGATCATCCTCCATTTCCAGAATCAATCCTCTTCAATACCTCTTCTGCTACTGTTTTAAGTAAAATCCCAGATCGTGGCTGTGCTTGTGATTGCCAAAGCGGGGATGAATCTTATCGTTCCGCCGTCGCCGTAGCTGATCCAGGTTCTTTATCCTCTGATCCAGGTGATCACTCCTTGGAGTTTTAAAATCCAACCACGTGTTTTGGCTGTCTAAACGGGCGTACTGGTGCTCTGAAGCCTCTACATCTGGTTCCTTACATTTCCTCTTTGTGTCGATACGGCATATTTGTTTCCAATTGGAGTCTGAGTACCGCACTCTTGCAACTGCGAAGACAGTCAAGAAGAAGATGGCGGATGCTGCTTCCAATCGAACTGTAAACAAATTTTCATTTTCAGATTTTGCATTTTAAAGCCACGTACGTGTGAATCATGAAATGTACTTATACAGAAGTTTGTGACTTTTTGCATAGGTTGAGGCTAATGATGGATCGAGAACCACGATGGATTTGGGAACGTTTGTTGGGGAATTGACTATTGAAGATGATGCAGCTAGGTTCTGAATTCCTGAAATTTTGAACTTGAAAGATCTGTAGGCAGATCGAGAGTTTTGATAAATGTTTAATATTTACCTGCCTTTTCTGTGCTTTGTTTTATTTTTTGGGAATAGTGATGATGTCTCATTGGAGGGACTGGAGCAAGAGCTTCAAGGTTGTAAAAGTGACGATGTATGCCCACAGCATTTTCTACACTGTAGTTGTTGATAACAACTGATGTCTTCTTCCACTTACAGTCTGACGAGTTTCTGGTGTTTGTTTTGAAGGTGGTTGCTATGATACTTTCTAAAGGTACAAAATCGCGGGATTACACAAGGGATGTTGAGAGTAATCTACGCCAAACTGAACTGGATTCTATTGAGGTTTCTGATTCATTACACTAGCTCATATAATATATAATGACACCTCTTGATATTGACGCTTCACATCATCACCAGCTTCTTGTGAAGTTAATCTATGCGTCCTGAGTTTATTGCACTTCAATTGACTCTTGAAAGCCAAAAATATCCACTTTGGGTCATGATTCCACAAAAGAAGAATATCATACTTTGAATTTTTCATGCCAAAAATTTAACCAAAAAATGACACGGTTTCGGTGGCTGGCACTACTATGCTAAAGTTATCTGTCCAATCCACCTCCGGCATGGCCTTGTTTATTGTATTTTAATATGTATTTGTGAGTGAAAACAAATTTTAGCTTGTTTATTGTGTGTTTTTTCATGTGACCAGGACTACATTAAAGAAAGTGACAATTTAGTCTCACTCCACGATCAAATTCATGATTGCGACACCATTCTGTCACAAATGGAAATCCTACTCAGCGGGTTCCAGGTATCTGTTACAGACTTCCGATACTTCTCATTTTTCTTAGTATGATATAGTTGGACTGCCAGTGTTCATGAATTGAATGATTATACTTTTTCTTTAATAGTTGTCTCAGATCTATTTGGTTGATTATGCATGGGTTTGTGATTTGTTGGTGAACTTTTGCAAAAACATGGTGGGTCTGTGAAATGTCTGTTTGATCCGTAAAAGAGGGAAATTCTAATTTTCTTCTGCCAAATTTTATATGTTGCTCTTTTTATTGCTGTTATAATTTGGGGTTTATTGCTGTGAATAAAAGCTTTAGTGAATGAGGTGAATAATTATCGATGCTGCTGCAATTATCTCTAAAAGTTATACCAGAAGGGTCTCATTATATTATCATTTTTCCAGGATGAGATAGGTTCAATAAGTTCAGATATAAAGATTCTTCAAGAAAGATCTATGGATATGGGTCTCAAATTGAAAAATCGGAAGGTAATATGGTTATCACTGTACTTCAGAATTTGGAAGCGAACATTTCATAAGGTTGTTAGAAATTAAAGAACCTTCATTCCTGCGTTGCCTTGTTTTTCCTGCTTTTATATAGAACTCATGTTGAAGTTGTTAGTAGGTTCATGGATGGAATATTCTTTCCAGCAAAATGCTGAACAAAATCTTTTCACAGCCTTTTTTATTCTTCATTTTGTTAGCTTTCCCCTGTATTTCTGGTATCAAATAAGCTCTTATTATGTAACTGGCAGGCAGCAGAATCAAAATTAGCTAAATTTGTTGAGGACATCATTGTCCCACCAAGGATGATTGATATAATAGTTGATGGAGAGGTATTTCAAACTTTTGTTAAGTTCTGATCTTCTTCCTTTTTGGTACTTTGGTTTTTTATTTAAAGAGCATGGAACCTATGATTTTGATTTTAATCACTATCCAGTCTACAATTAAGAGCATGGAACCTATGATTTTGATTTTAATCACTATCCAGTCTACAATTTTCTCTCGAACTAGCAATACTGATGTAACACAAATGTTGACATTCTGAATGGTGGTATTATTGTGAAATGTATTAACATCATCATCCATCTTTTCCATCTAATGCATGTTGATTCAAATGAGAAATAATTTTGGTAGCTTTATCTTGTTAAGAAAGTTGTAGAAGAATGCAGAGAACGATTATTATAATCTGTTAATTTGAAGTCTAGGTTCAAGATTCTTATCTCTAAGGATATGAGATCTGTACTCTGTAACTTGTAAGGTCCTGTAAAGATGGACAGCAAGTTTGAATTCAGCCCGGCTTGTGCATTAGAAGAAAAGAGGCTGCATTATGTTTCTCAATGGCCCATTCTACGAGCATACCGCTTCATGTTCTTTCATGTAATTGGTGTAACTTCCATCTTTTCTATGAGGGCTCTAGGTCTATGATATCCTTGTTCGCCCTGTGGAATTTTTTTTTTCTGAATTTCATTCATACAATTTACAGTAGTTGAAATAGACTGCAAGATCAATAATTTATCAGTTGCCTTTCTTTCCTATATATAAATAAAATTTATCAGTTGCTCACCTGAGACCAGTTTTCATGTTTTGAAAAATTCTCATTAGTTATTAAAATGCTTTCATTTTCAGCTTGTGCTGAATGATTTGGCTGTATTTCGTTGTATGTTTTCATGGTTTAGGACACTAGTTTATTAATAAATATTTTAGGTGAATGAGGAATATATGAGAACCCTTGAGACTCTAAGCAAAAAGCTGAGGTTCGTTGATATTGACACCATGGTGAAAACATCAAAATCCCTGAGTGATGTTCAACCTGAATTAGAAAGACTTCGCCAGAAAGCAGTTTCTAAGGTATGCAGAATTTGAATTTGATTCACGTTTAGAACGTATTGTAAAATCATTTCTCTCGTATTAATTTTACATAGTTAACAAAAATTCTATAATTAACAACTTTGTTGTAGCTTGCTATGTCCTTTTTCAAAATTACATTTCCTGGACTGACTTCACCTGAACACTTGAGGATGGCTGAAATCAGAAGATTTGCAGATGCTTAATTACATCAGGATTGTATAACTATTTTAGCCTAAACAACTATATCACATGACTCATAATGATTTGTGAACACCAATGACTATGGTTGTTCTCTATGTCTAGGTTGACTGGTTAGTTATATGATATGCTAGATTATCTTTCTCTTTTATTCTAAGAATATCAGTAACTGATCACAGTTGTAGTTAATTTATTGTTGTTTAGACCCGCTGACATGAATTTTTGTTATGAAACTTCCATAATAAAATTTTATCCATCTGCTTCGTCTTTTTTGTGTGTTTCAGGTATTTGACTTCGTTGTACAGAAACTCAATGCATTAAGGAAGCCTAAGACAAATGTTCAGATCCTTCAGCAAGGTGTTCTTCTGAAATACAAGTATGCTACTTTGGAAGTGAAACTCTACAATTGCCCTTTGCCTGTAGCTTTCATCCAGACCTAATCTTCTTGAGGCATTCAGTTGTTATTGCTATTGTTCATCTCTATATACGTTCTCTTTGCTGGTTTGATGGTCTTTTTAGCTTCTATACCTGACTATTGTTGTTGTAAGCATGCCAGTTCTAGTTAAAGACCATGTTTTACTATTCTGCGTCACTGCGTTCTGGATTGAAGACTTGCAATTACGTTCGTCTTAACCTTTGTTTAATTTCACATTATGGAAATCAAACTTTCACATGAACATATTTCCCAAGTAACGATGATATTTTGATTCATTTAAGTTCTTCACTGAAGTTGACTAGAGATTATGTTAATAGTTAACCTTTACCAATTATCAAGACACTTGAACAAAATAAACATCCATAAGAACAGAATTTCTGTGTAAACATGGGAAATTGAACGGATGTGCTCTGTTGATCTGAGTAATGGATTAAATTCAGGCCATTAATATGTGGTATTTAGTCATTAGAGATGGTATAAATTGACTTTGGAAATTCTGTAGGATAAAGTGAAATTGGAAGAACACAGCTGAACACGGCATAGGTGAACTAATTGGGCTTGTGAAAACGACATGTCCGTGTGCGAAAATTAGGAACAAACAAGCTGTTGACATGTTGAAACTTGTTTTAATATCTTTAAAAATGGTAGAAAAAATAATTAGATGCCCATAAATATCCCCTAATCTTTCCCCTTTTTCATATTTTCCTTATACAATTCACGCCTCAATCTAGTTTCCTTCCATCCTCCATAATTCTTCTCGTACATCATGTATACATATTTTTGTGGTCTTTACGATGTGAGGAGGTTAGGTATATATTAAATCAAGTTGTTTGTTTGTTGGGCTAGACCGCTAGAACTAAGTTTTGATTTTGGTAGTGATGTACCATATCATGCTGTTTTTGGTATGGCATGGACTCTCAGATATACCTTAAGGTGCATTTATGAAAACCTACTATTTTTAGGTTTTTTAGGGTGTTTAATGCCTAGATAAAATACTGCTATAAAAATTATGACCTGTAAAACAAATGGTCTTTAGATTTTTAAAGTCGGTGGTTGAGTTATATGCACTTTGAAATTGAATGAGTTTTGACTATGAATTTTTATAGTTGCTTTTATGCACTCTAGAAATGATTTAAATAATTAGTCATAGAATTTAGTTTGTCATATTTTGTTTATGAAATTGAAGATTTTGATTTATGTATGAAATATTATGTTTTTTGCTTGAAAACTTGATTTTTGAATTTTAGTTAACTGAATCTGGCATTATTATTACTGTAGATCTGGAAAGAAAGCTGGTTTGGTTTTTCTTGATAAGGTTTAAAGCTGTTTATCTGTTTTATTCAGATGATTGGATCTCATATTAGAAATATTTGCATGTATACCTGCAACAAATAAAAGACTATGTTTCATTTATTTCTTGAATTCTGAGCTGGAGTGGGTGCCATCATTTGAATTATTTATTTTTGCAATTACTTTTAGTTTGCAAAAATAATATAAATATTGTACAAGTGACTCCTGTAGATTTAAGGCAAAAATGCTTATTTATCCTGGCTGTTGATTCCTTTTTAAAATAGTTGTTTATATGGTCTCTAATCTTAGTGGTATATCTTCAGCAATGTTACTCAACATGTGAAGGAATATTCACCCACCTAAACGAGCTTCCAATTTTAAATAAGTAGCCAGCAATTAATAGTTATGAGCGATATGGCATATTATTGTCCCAACTTGGTAGAAGTGTATATAATATTTTAATCTTTGTAGATATGTAATTTTGTTCCTAAAGGAGCACGCGAAAGAGGTGTATCTTGAGGTTCGTGCTGCGTACATTGACACAATGAATAAGGTAAATCATCTGTAAATTAACAAATTTTTACTGCTTCTGTGATCAAACATCATTTGGTAGGCTATTTATGCCTCATCTCTGTATATCTTTCAAATAAATTGGATATGATGTCATCTCTTCGTTTTGTTATTTGATGAGAAGAAAAAGAGTTATTAAATTGTGAAAAAAATTTCATGGCTCTCTTTTTTGCATAAGAGATATAAAATGCAAAAAAAAAAATTATCATTAAAATCGAAGATTGTTAGAGATAAAGGGATCATTTCATCTCTAAAATCATTTATCTTTATCTCTATCTTATCTTTCAGTTACAGGATCTTTATCTTATCTTTCAGTTATAGGATTAGGAGATAATGTAGCTATCTAGATGCTAGGTTGTTACTTTATTACCTATGTAAAATAGGTGTTTGTAAGTTGTTATTATGGAAAAATAACAAGAAGATTACTTTTCTTTCTTCCCTCAATACCTGCGTTCATGGTATCAGAGCAGGTTATTGAACTTTTGCAGCCATGGTAGAAACGGCTGTGACTGGTTTATTGAAGGATACGAAAGATTCCTCTTCAGCCACAGCCATGTCCCCCTCGGATAACCTCTCACTGCAGATCACGAATCACAAACTCAATTCCAGAAACTTCCTACAGTGGTCCCAATCTGTTCTCTTAGTGATTCGTGGTCGCGGCAAGATGGGATATTTGACTGGACAAACCAAAGGCCGAAGGATGGGGAACCCGATCGGGCAACATGGGAACTTGACAACTCAATCGTGATGGCATGGTTGATAAACTCCATGGATCCGCAACTTAGTCAGAACTTTCTTTTCTTAAAAACAGCGAAGGCCATATGGGATGATGTTACATCAACATATTCAGACCTGGGAAACTGTTCTCAGGTATTCGAGTTGAAGACTAAACTTGGGGAAACCAGACAAGGTACCCTCGAAGTGACAAGAGTACTTCACTCTCATCAACAATTTATGGCAGGAATGGGATCTGTTCTATGAAGCCGATTGGGGAGATCCGGAAACAAACGTAAAATTTTGGAAATTCATTGAAAAGAGAGGATCTATGAATTTTTGGCTAGACTAAACAAGGAACTAGATGAAGTCCGAGGACGCATTCTAGGCCGGGGTACTCTCCCCTCTATCCGTGAAGTTTTCTCCGAGGTTAGACGAAGGGTGATGTTGGAGAACGAAAAGAACATACCACTTCTACATCCACAGAATCATCGGCCCTAGCTTCAAAAGGAACCACTGCTGGGGCTTCCAAAGTCCGACACAAAACAGCCCACACAGACGACCCTGTTCGATGTGAATACTGTCATCGCCCTTATCACACTCAGGAAACATGCTGGAAGCTGCACGGAAAACCAACAGCTTGGAAGCCGCTGAGCAGAGCAATGTGAGCAAAGGTTATCAAGCAACCACTGATAGCACGCTTTTAAACCCCGACAATGGGAACATTACCTTGAGTAAAGATCAATTTGAGCGTCTCCAAACATTGTTGTACCCACCGATGGCTACCAATCCCGTTGCCTCATGCACAACAACGCAGACAGGTACCGTCTCTACCGCATATAACACAGTGGCAGAAATGAAACACCCCTGGATTGTAGATTCAGGTGCGTCTGATCATATGACAGGAAGTTCTTCATTGTTCTCATCCTACACTCCGTGCCCTGGAAATTTTAAGGTCAAAATAGCAGATGGATCTCTATCCACTGTGTCAGGGAAAGGTTCCATTAAACTTTCAGACCTGTTAACCATTCATTCTGTCCTTCATGTACCTAACCTTACCTGTAATTTGCTATCAATCAGCAAGTTAACAAGTGATCACAACTGCATTTCTAGGTTCTCCGTGTTTGGCTGTATTTTTCAGGAGCAGGATTCGGGGAGGATGATTGGCAGTGCTAGAGTAGATGGAGGTCTCTATTACCTTGAAGCTGCCACTCCTTTGAGTAAACATATTTGTCAGGCCATTGCTCATTCTTGCTCTGTTTCTAATAAAGATGCAACTATGTTATGGCATCGTAGGTTTGGACATCTGAATTTTCGGTACTTAAAGCACATGTTTCCCTTCTTGTTTAATAAAAACAGCCCCTCTGTGTTTTCTTGTGAAATTTGTCAAATAGCCAAACACAAACGCTGTCCTCTTCCAGCTAAACCTCATCGATCGAGTCGACCCTTTGCACTAGTTCATAGTGATATTTGGGGGCCCTCTCGGGTGAATAATTATACCGGGACTCGCTGGTTTCTTACGTTCATTGATGATCATACAAGGGTGTGCTGGGTCTACCTGTTAAAGGACAAATCAGAAACGTGCCAAACATTTCACAAATTCAACTCTATGATTCAAACGCAATTCCAAACCACCATTCAAACAATACACCCCAACAAAATGGGATTGCCGAGAGGAAGAACCGTCATCTCCTTGAGGTGGCCAGGGCGTTGATGTTCACCATGAATATTCCAAAATATCTTTGGGGGGAAGCAGTACTTACCGCTGCATATTTGATTAATCGAATGCCCACACAAGTGCTCAACCTCCAAACACCATTATCATGTCTAAGACAAACTTTCCATAACTCTCGTGCCATATCTTCCTTACCTCGTAAAGTTTTTGGTTGCACCGTCTTCGTTCATAACCAGAACCCAACTAGATCTAAACTAGACCTCGTGCAATAAAATGTGTTTTCATAGGTTATTTTGCGACACAAAGGGGATACAAATGTTACTCCCCCGAAACCAAAAGGACCTTTGTGTCAATAGATGTAACCTTCTTCGAGTCACAGCCATATTCTTCACACCTACTCCCCCGGGGGACACTGACGATTCCTCATGGAAATACTCGCCCATACCTGAGCCCATCTCCCAACAATCACCTCCCCTTAATGTTCCAGTCGTTAGCCCTTCCGAACTGCCCTTGCCAGTCACAGAATGCGGAAATTTCGAAACAGGGGGAGATAAAGCGAGGCCAGAATTAATAGTTTATTCAAGAAGAAAGCTAGCTCCAGGACAAGAGACAACCAAAGCTCAGCCAAACCAAGAGGCCCACCCAAATCCAGCTCGGCAAAACATTGAACAGATGGGATCGCCCGTGGACATCCCAATTGCTCTTCGAAAGGGCGTGAGAACATGCACTACTCATCCCATTTCAAATTTTATATCTTATGAAAAACTCTCACCCTGCTTTCGAGCTTTCATTTGTAATATGTCCGGCACTCAGATTCCCAAGAACGTACATGATGCGTTTGCAATACCAGAGTGGAAACAGGCTGTATTTGATGAAATGAATGCCTTGGAAAGAAATGACACATGGGATATTACCACACTACCGAAGGATAAACGACCTGTGGGATGCAAATGGGTGTTTACTATCAATTATAAAGCAGATGGGAGCATAGACAGACACAAGGCTAGATTGGTGGCTAAGGGGTTTACCCAAACCCATGGCAAAGACTATCACGAGACTTTTGTTCCTGTAGCGAAGTTAAATACAGTCCGAGTCCTACTCTCCTTGGCTGCTAATTTAGACTGGCCGTTGCACCAATTAGATGTGAAGAATGCTTTCTTAAATGGAGATCTTAATGAAGAAGTATACATGAGTCTTCCACCGGGTTTTCACAGAGATGGAGAGAACAGAGTTTGCAAATTAAAGAAGGCTTTATACGGCCTCAAACAATCTCCTCGGGCATGGTTTGAAAGACTCACTCAATCTGTCAAAGGGATGGGGTACACTCGATCGCAGTCGGACCACACGTTATTTTTCAAACACTCCAAAGAGGACAAGGTTACAATCTTGATAGTATATGTGGATGATATTATAGTCACAGGTGACAACAGTGTTGAAGCAGCAGCACTCAGGCGGTTTTTGGCTACTGAATTTGAAATTAAAGAACTTGGTAGTCTCCGATATTTTCTGGGCATGGAGGTTGCTCGAAGCAAGCTAGGGATCACTGTTTCCCAGCAGAAATACACCTTAGACCTTCTCAAAGAGACGGGCATGTTGGGCTGCAAACCGGCTGAGACGCCAATGGAGCAGAATTCCAACCTTTGTCCCACACCCGACGCGACCAAGGCTGACCGCGAAGGTTACCAGAGGCTGGTCGGTAAACTGATCTATCTGTCTCGCACCAGGCCGGATATTGCATTTGCTGTAAGTGTTGTCAGTCAGTTCATGCATGACCCATGTACCCAACACATGAAAGCGGCACGTCGAATTCTGCAATATCTCAAGGGAAGTCCCGGGAAAGGCATTTTCTTTGGCAGAAATGATCGTAAAATAATTGAAGTCTACACGGATGCTGACTGGGCTGGATCCATAATGGATAGGAGGTCTACCACAGGATTGTACTTATGTATGGGGTAACCTTGTCACTTGGCGGAGCAAGAAGCAATCGGTCGTGGCTCGTAGTAGTGCCGAACCCGAATTTAGGGCTGTGGCTCACGGACTTTGCGAAGGCTTATGGCTCAGGAGAATGCTGGACGAACTACGGATGCCGAATTAAGAGCCCATGCGCCTCTACTGTGATAACAAGGCTGCCGTGAATATTGCCCACAATCCTGTCCATCACGACATAACAAAACATGTTGAGATTGATAGACACTTCATCAAAGAGAAGGTTGAAAACAACACTGTTTGCATGAAGTATATCCCTTCAGGACATAGGTGGCAGATATACTGACTAAGAGCCTCTCAAAGACAGCGTTTGAACAGTTCACACGCAAGCTAGGAATGATAAATATCTATTCCTTCGCTTGAGGGGGAGTGTTAGAGATAAATGGATCATTTCATCACTAAACTCATTTGTCTTTATCTCTATTTTATCTTTCAGTTATAGGATCTTTATCTTATCTTTCAGTTATAGGATTAGGAGATAATGTAGCTATCTGGATTCGAGGTTGTTACTTTATTCCCTATATATAATAGGGGTTTGTAAGTTGTTACTATGGAAAAATAACAAGAAGATTACTTTTCTTTCTTCCCTCAATACCTGCGTTCAAAGACCTATGGTCCACAACCCAGTACACAAATAAATATATTTTATAGCATAATAAAAATGTTAGCTAGGACTCTCCCTCAAGCTGGAGATTATAAACTAATCATGCCATCTTGGAACAAAAATATAGAATATGCCAACTGCCAATCCTGTGAGAATATCAACAATATGTTTTGTGAAAGATTTAACGAAATGCTGATTCGTTTGCTCCTTACATCGCACGAATAAATAGTTGCTGACAATGTGGATATCTGCCTGATTGTTCCAGTGGATGTTGGAGCTGAACAGTCCTCATCTAAGTCAATAAGATCTTCAACCACGTCATTCATGAGATAGTTGTTTCTTTGTTTCAGCCCAAACCTTGAAGTTACTTTTTTTTAATACACCCGATTTAGGTTCATTCTTTCTATGTTGCAAGTCTTTTCTAGGAGATTTAATATAAACAGCTTTTCTCCTGGCTGCCTTCTGATGTACAACCTTCAGAATTCTGCATAAAAATGACTTGCGAATTCCACATAAAATATTATATCAGGTTTGTTAACAGGCAGAAATATGAGTTTTCCAACAAGTCAACAATACTATGATGTGTCTGCAAACATTTTTCTTTTTATATCCCAAATGAGAGTAAATGTCCATACTTGTGGCTTTAGGCTTGCACCCATAGAATCTGGTTCTTGTAAAAGACCAAACTTTTACTTCCTTTTAGATCAAACAACACCTAATTATGTGAGCTATCTCCATCATAAAACAGTATCTAGGTAATTACGTCTCTTGTCACAGAAGGTTTAGATATCATTTGTCTTCATTGTAATAATCCATATCACTATCAGTCAAAAGAATAGTTTCATCGTCAACTAATATTAGTGTCACAAGTGAATTACAACAAACAGATATAGAGTGATCAATATGCTACTAATGAACCTCGAATGACATTATGACCTTAGGCTACCTGGATTGATGAATTTGATTTAGAGGAAATTTTGATTAGAGGAATGATAGAGTGAATTTAAGTTCAAGGGAAATTTGCCCATCCAAAGTGGTAATGAATTTGAAATCGATCAATCTAAGCACAATCTTGCAAAATTTTTCAAACCATTCTGAAAAGTCATCTCATAAGAAGGCATTCTCGACCCATTCCTTATTCATTACAACAGAGAAAATGAATTGAATTTAGGTGAGCAAGACAAGAAAATATCTGAAATGATCTATTTTATGAACCCTTCTGCAAATAATGTAGCTTTGTACCTGTCAATATCTCCATGTGGCTGGTATTGATGGGAAACACCACTGTTCCTATTAAAATAGCCAGGTTCTTAAGGATTTGGTTGACTTTTCTTTTTTCAGGTTCTTGGTACAAAAATCCGAGCTTATATTCAAGCATTAGAGAAGTTGCAATTGGATATAGCATCATCAAGTGATTTAATTGGTGTTGACACCAGAAGCACCAGTCTTTTCTCACGAGGAAGAGAGCCTTTGAAAAACCGGTCGGCTGTTTTTGCTTTGGGAGAAAGGATAAATGTTCTCAAGGTCTGTTTATGTCATCCGAAAGAATTATTCTAGATTCTTCTCAAAAGTATGGCAACATGACAAGCTTCTTATTTTGCTTGATTATTATGTTACTGTCTTCAGTATAGTATCTCTTCATTTTTTATTATTTATTTGAATTGGTGAAGACCATTCATTATTTGATAGGTTTTCTGTGGTTTATAAGTGATACATTTTTTATTACAAGATTTTTTTAAGTACTAACCTGTAACTTAATTTCTGTTGTATTGATGTCATTAAACGTGAGAGTGCGGATTTTTGCTTTAGCTTTAGCATATTTTGAACCGATTGCTCATAACTTTTCTGGTTGGTGACATATTGTTTCCTTCCGACTTTTTACATCTTTCTTTGAGAAAATTAACTGCTAGGTTAATAGTGTCATTTAACAACCAGACATACCCAAGTAACAAACAAATTCGAGGCAAAGCCATCTGTGACCAGTATTAAACTGTTGCCCATCCAATTGTCCATATATTGTTAAGTTAATCTTTTGCCTTTTATCTTCTGTAAAAATTCCTATGGGGATTCATCTAGGTACTTTAGCACGTTGTGACATTAGAATTAACTGAGTGCATTTTTGATACTGACAAGATAAATTCTTATCAGTATTGGTTGAATAGATCCAAAGTTGTACATATTTTGTCACTACCTGCAGTTTGTGCTCTATCCTGTTACTTATCGTTATAATCAACCTCTGTGTACATGCAATCAATATTCTGATCGACATTCCTTGGACAATTAGAGTATTTGATACTCGTCTCTCGGCTAGTTTTTCAAATTGAACATTTGACCGATCAGATATTCTCTTTTGATGACAGGAAATAGATGAGTCTGCTTTGATTCCACACATAGCTGAAGCCAGTGGTAAAAAGTTCCCTTATGAAGTCCTATTCAGGAGCTTGCACAAGCTGCTTATGGATACAGCTGCTTCAGAGTATTTTTGGACTTCTTCTCTCCTCTTTCAGCTTGTGTTATATCTTAGATGCATAATATAGCCATTATATTTATCTGTAGGATGTACCTATTTACGTTGTATTACAATGAACATTTTATAATGATACATACCCGTTCATCTTTCAGATACCTCTTCTGCGACGAATTCTTTGGAGAGGAATCTATGTTTTATGATATTTTTGCAGGTATATGCAATTCGCGCTGTATTTAAATTTTATGATTGACAGTATCTACTATGCTTAAATATTCTTGTTTGTAGGCTGATAGTACGTGTCAGATCGTTTAAGTGATTGTAGATTCTAGGATCTATTGTCTATGGTGTGCTTCGACATAGTAAAACTTTTAACTAGAATCCATAATATATTGGTAACAACTTTCCTAAGGCCATTTTTGTTGGTGTGACTGGATCGGATCGTGATTAAAATAATTCAATCTCATCCCTCTTATTTAACGGTGCATTATTTATCTCACATTAGCACACATAAATCAAATGAAGGTTCATTTGTCCCCCATCAATCAAATCATTTAATTAATTTATGATGATATTCCTCTTATCCTTATCTTTTTTTAATTATTTATTTAAAAGGATACATATATCATTTCAATTTTATTCCAGATTTAATCAATCAAAATAAAAAATAATTGAACTTATTAAATACTATCATATGCCCCACTCAAATTCACGTCCCATCACATCTCATCCTGTCCTCCTACCAAATTGAACCTATGTTTAAGTTATCTTACGATGATGATTTTCCTGAACTACCTCATACTTGGATTTCAGGTCCCTTCTCAGTAATTGACGAACATTTAAATGCGATTCTCTCAAATTGCTTTGATGCAATTGGTTTGATGCTGATGATTCGCATTATATACCAGCACCAGGTAACTCTTTTGGGCCTGGGGTTAATGTTTGTATCTGTGCCCAGCTATTTCTGCATCAGAAGAATATGAACTCTTTTCACGTTTTATTCGAAAGTTATCTGGCATCAACAAACTTTAACATTCACTTGCTGTTGGTGGTTAAGATATTGTTATTTTTTATCTGCAGGTATGGCCTTTGGCTTGTGTTGCCAATATATGTGAAAGTTCGATGTCTGCATCTGAACAGTTCCCAAATTTCTCCTTGAATGCATATACTGACATTAAATGATTGCGTAAATTAAATATTATTTCCAACATTTTATATTTCTATTTTTAATGACACTTTTTCTACGCAGCTTATAATGTCTCGGCGACGAATACCATGTCTGGATTCATATTTGGATAAGGTAAGAATCCTTAGCTTTTCTGAATAAACCTTACTATTGATTGTGATTTCTCCCTGCATGGTTTCCTGTTACTTGCCTTGAGTTGTGTAACAATTTAATAGTTGTTTCTTTTTGCACATATTTTTCTCGGTTCTCATACGCTTCAATGGGCGCTGATAATTGTGTTATGTTTATGAATGAGTACATATGTGATTACTATGCAAACAAGTAATAGGTTAACGTAACTGTGTTATTTTCAAAGATTGGTTGTTGTTGGATCTGTAGAACAGATCTAACCTGGATTTTGATGAACACAAACCTGTTATTATGTTTCTAACAGTGTAATCAAGTGCGCAGGTCGCAAGCTGGTTCAAAACAGAAGATGTGTACTGAACCAGATCGGACGCAAGCTGGTTAGAATAGACGCAAGCTGGTTTTAGAACAGAAGATGAGTACTGTAGCAGATCGGACGCAAGCTGGGAGCGTCGTACTGAGTGCAGAATAAGGAGATGTCCAAACTGGAACAGTAAGGGGACGTCCAAGCTGGTATAGAACAGGACATCATACGCTGGTCCAGCAGAGGATAGCCAAGCTGGTCAGCAGAAGACCAGCAGACAGCCAAGCTGACCAGCAGATCGCCAAGCTGGTCAGCAGAAGACCAGCAGAACAGCCAAGCTGACGAGCAGACCGCTAAGCTGGTCCAGCAGACATCCAAGCTGGTTCACCAGCTTAGAGCAAGAGCAGGTTCAGAACAGTGTATGTGGAGCAGAGGAAGATCAGCACAGAGAACCTCTAAGCTGGTATAGTGCAGAACAGTGTAGTGAAGAGCAGCTCAGAGATTAGAACAGTTCAGAATCAGCCTAGAGCAGAATCGGTTTAGATCAGAGAATCATCTAAGAACAGATTACAAGCGCAGAGGGTATCAGATCAGCTCAGAGCTCAGAACAGATCAGATCGAACAATAAGATCAGTTAAGCAGTATCAGCGCAGTGTGTACATCGGTTCAAAGTGAACAGCTCAGAGTAGAGTCCGTTCAGAATAGTTGAACATCTGAGCTGATACAACGCAGTACGAAAGCCGATACAAGCGCAGAACAGAAATAAACGTATCAGCAGAGAAACAAACAGACCAGCTCAGAGCAGTTTATAGCAGAATAGAACAAAAACAGCTTAGACAGAATCAGCGTGTTCTATATATCAGTTAAGTATGAACAGCTCATAGAATAGCGTAGAACAAACAACAGCTTAGAGCTCACTGTGTACAGAAACAGTTTAGAGCTGAAAGAAGCGAACATAACAGATCAGCTGGGAGCAACTAGCTCAGAGACCAGCTGGGGGGAGAAACAGCTCAGAGCAGAGTCAGTTAAGAACAACAGAAACGTCTATGCTGGTACAGTAGAAATAGTAACAAACAGCTTAGACGATAACAAGACCAGACCAGCTCAGGGCCAAATAGAACAGAACAGCTCAATATAGAATCAGCAGTGAGTCGATCAACTTAGAGCAGTTTAGAGCAGCTTAGAGCAGATATGAACGAAGAGCAGAACAAATGAAGGAGGCACCAGCTCAGAGAATAAACCACCTCAGACCAAACTAGCTCGGAGCAAAGTAGTTTGAACACAAGTATTGAGAAGACTGTATTATGAGTTCAAACTGATTTGCTGTATTGTCAAATATCAGGTACGATGTTCACAGAGCTCAAGGTCAGCAATGACTGTTGCACATTTAAGGAAAAGAGCTCAAAGTCAACAAACCGTGCAACATATTTAACGATAAAGGACACAAGATACAACCTTGTCAGAACTTTACAGAAGCCTTTTCAACGGCTACAACTTTGTGTACAACGGATGGAATTGCACAAGAGGCTTTATATACATCAAGCAGACAGAAAGTAGCATAGTGTACTGCACAAAAGATACACGAGAGCAGAATGGAATGAGCGAAAAAGAACACAAGTGCAGAAAGGCACAAAACAGAATACAGAAGGCAGTGCATAGTCGAAAGTTTGCACCCTCAGATGGCAGCTGGTGTGCAAGCTGGTCTTGTGCCCAGGTGTGAGCTGGTGCACAAGCCGAGAGTTTCAATGAGTAATCATATTCGACTGCACAAGCCAGGGAAGACAATGAGTTATCAGCTTTGAAGAAGCACTTCCCAGTGTGTGAGAAAACAACCGAGAGAGTGAGCTTACACTGCAACTTCTCAAACATAGATTCACTCACATATATACGAGAGATGTGTGAAACAGAATAGATGAGCGAATCACAATCACAAAAAATCATTTGTAGCCTTTCTCATTGAGACGTAAAAGAAGTATTAGTTAGACACAGCCTGCGAGCTGGTGTGCATTAGTTGAGGCTAGGAGTTCTTGCAGCTTGAGGGCTGTTGGATCGGGTCTGTACAGATCAAATCTTCTAGTGGATCCTTCCTGTGTGGAAGAAGGGGAGATGTAGGAGATTGAGCTCCGATCTTCCATAAACAAATTCTCAGTGTTTGTTTTCTTTACAGCTTATATTTTGCATCTGCATACATTGTTTAAAATTATCCTTCAAGTTTTCAATTTTCAGAGAGTAGTTCAGGTTGTTTCCGCATGATTTATATCTTATGTGATCTACTTGTCGGTGCTCAAGCCTTTCAACAACCAGAGCTATTGCAGCTCGAGTTTTAACAGACCAGATCGCGTGCGATCTGGACCAGTTGCGTGCTGTTTTTCCAAATAGTTTTTAAATACACGTTATTTGTTGTTTGTTGTGGTTTTACGATCCATGTACTGGTGTTAGGGCAATCCGGCACCGATTTTCATTTCCATCAGTTTTCATTTTAGAAACACTTTTGTCTTTCCATAAATAAAATCAACTAATATAACCTCATTTTTCTGTTTTTTGTCAACGGTTGTTTTAATAAATTAAACAATGATGATTATCACTTGTGAAATTGTTGATAAACATCAGTTTAGAGCTACGAAATAGGATGTGTATTTTAATAGAAAAAACATATATATGGAAGGATAAGATGAAGATATTTGTTTATGAGAATTTTAATTCTTTTCTAAACCTCGAGGAAAAAATTTGCACACCTTTGTGTATTATTCGTGTGGCCATTTTCTTTAATTTTAACTTTCTTAGATGTGCCATGCATCATCCCTGACACAGTGTTTAATTTGTATCCCGCATGGTATGGAAGTTATTTGAAGTGTCTGTCTCTCATAGTTGGTGTAATTTTGAAAATGACTAAATCTGCTGCAACGATCAAATTGACCGTAAATGCATTCTATTCTTACTCTGAGCAGGTCAACATTGTTTTGTGGCCTCGATTTAAGATGGTATTTGACATGCACCTCAACAGCCTAAGGAATGCCGTTGTCCGGAGTCTATGGGAGGATGATGTACATCCACATTATGTAATGAGACGCTATGCCGAATTTACAGCTTCATTGGTTCAGCTTAATGTTGATTATGGAGATGGTCAGGTAAAGGGGTACACAAAAGTTTAGTTTCGTTTGTTATTTTTGCGTCACGAGAATATAATTATTAGAAGTTCTTAGTTTTCTTTGTCAACCGACTAAATATCACAGCTTGAACTGAACTTGGAAAGATTGCGAATGGCTATCGATGAGTTGCTGGTCAAGCTTGCCAAATTGTTCTCCAGGCCAAAGTTGCAGACAGTATTTCTCATAAATAACTATGACATGACAATTGCAGTTCTAAAGGTATTATATGGTTTCAAATGAATATTATTCTGCTAGGGGAGTTGAGTTCAAATTTTTGGCTATCCGTGCTATATATACACAACTAGAGGTTGGATATTCCCTCTATATGTGCATCACAGTGTTCACAAATGCTTGCATAGTGAATTACATTTGCTCCTGTCTGTTAGATATGCTTCACCACCTGTTAGATGCTAATGCTCATCAAGTTTTTCTCGTATGCATCAGGAAGCTGGTCCTGATGGCGGGAAAATTCAAATGCACTTTGAAGAACTGTTGAAGAACAATACAGCCATTTTTGTGGTAAATTTGGCATGATATTTTGACAAGCTTACTAAACGTGTCAAGTTTTCGTTTGTAAAGTTTTGACCTGCTATATATTACAACTGTTGAATGTCCATAAGGTTGAATAGTTCTGTTCACCTAAAAAATTGGTGACTTCGGCTGATTTCTGTTGATGGATGAATTTTTGGATGCAGGAGGAAGTATTGGTGGAGCATTTCAACGAACTAATCAAGTTTGTGAAGACAAGGGCCTGTGCGTTATGAAATTTAATTTTATTTAAATGATATTTCACCAATAGTATTTTATTATTAGCTTATTTACTGTCACTACGCTTGGCAGCTGAGGACCCAAGTTCTGCTTCAGAGCGCCCAATTACTGTGACCGAGGTGGAGCCTATCGTGAAGGACTTCGCAAACAGATGGAAAGCTGCAATAGAGCTTATGCACAATGATGTGATTACTTCATTCAGTAACTTCTTATGTGGTATGGAAATCCTGAGGGCTGCATTGACTCAACTATTGCTTTATTATACACGGCTTTCAGATTGCGTGAAGAGAATTGGTGGTGGGGCTGCATTGAACAAGGATTTGGTTTCAATACAGTCCATAATGTATGAAATTAGAAAATACTCGAGAACCTTTTAAAACCTTCCCGGACACCTCCTTTATAGATATTCTATTTGAATATAATGCGATGAAGTTAGGTTATGCTTCCAACATTTTTTGTGTTTCAGGCTTGTTTGACGACCAACTTTATTTACGATTGCTTGCAAGTTGATTTCAATGAAAAACAGATCTTGGCTCTGTTTGTACTGCTTGTATAAAGTCATGGTTTCTTTTTTGCAGATATTTAACAAGTGTATACTGTGTATTAGAAGCTTTGAGCATCGTACTAATGCATGTGGAAATTGGAATCCAAGACAATTCTGTGGGTTGAGCATGATGCTTTAAGTAGTGATTTGTCTTATTCATATGTGCCATTAATTTAAAATTATAGTAGTTTAATAAATCCTTACAATTGACCCCCGAAAAGTAGACTGGCACAAGGTTGACGGAATAAAATATAATAAAAATTCCTAAAATTCTCATTATAAATATATATACATCATAATAAAAAAACCGTTGACGTCATAAATTTGCATAATTATTTTTTTGTTGAAGGGGAAATTTGCATTATTGTGATCAATTACTCGAGCCACACTTATATAAAACTGTACAAAATAAAAAGATATTTAGAATTAATTTCTTACGTGAAAGAAAAATCAAGATGGTGTGTCACCTAGCCGAGCTCCACCACCGATCACAAGGTGTGGATCATAAGTGTGTAGTATCGTACTATTGGATGGGGCTGCCACATAACAAATAAGTATTTCAACTTGGACTACACATTGGTTATTAAAATAAATTCAAAATATGCAGCTGTCCCAAAAATCTAAATGTATTGAAACTTTATTTCGGCAAACTTGCATTTTCCATCTACCAACTTCAAATCTGAATAAATGTTAGAAATACAGTAACAAGTTTTGTATCATAAAAGTCACAATTATGTGTTTTCAGATCCAACATCCTCCCTATATTTTATGAACATAAAACTACGACATAAAATATGAATATTAAAACTCAAATAATATTCTAACATGTTTCTTCCCTTTTTTGAGAATCGGAAAAACTGAGAAAAGAAATGATATGAGAGAATAAATTATCTCCCCTCAAAGCTTGAATTAAAATTTCTCCCTAAAATCATAAGTTTTTCTACTCCTATATTTTTGAAATTTTAAAATGTATTAAAGTGATGTGATATAGAAAAATATTTTCTTGTAAATGTATGTATGAAATAAATCTTCTTCCTTGTTCAATTTTTTGAAAACAAAATTGTGGTGTTTCCGGACAACAATACTGAAAACAAACCAAACTGGGACAATTTTGAAAATATAACATGTTACACATTTTTCACTCAGTTACAATATTAAGAGATACATGATAATTGACTACCAAATTATTTTTCACATTTCTCTATTATTGCCACCACATTCACTGCCTAAGTATCAACGAGTTGCTAATATTATTGTGATCCTGTACAAGGAAGCATAAGATAGTCACTTCATAAAAATAACTTTTAAAGGTTGGCGGTGATCATATAAAAAATTACGATCACACAATGAATATTTCCTTTTATCTTTTTCTACAAACACAAATTGGTGCATATGCAAGTAGAGAAAATAAATTTGAACTCAAACCCCTTCTCGAATGATGATAGCATGATGTAAGATATAAATGCAAGTAAAAAAATTATTACTCCTCCTATCTTCTATAAATATAAAATGATATTCGGAGAACAATAAAATTTATAGCACAGGATCCACTCTAAATTCAAGAGAGAATAATTTAAAAACATGTAATGCACAAATAATGGAACTAAATATCCAACATATAAATATATGAGTCAAGCATATACTTCAACAAGAATATGCAACTCAAACTCATAAATTTCAGTCAACATAAAATCAAGACATGCTCGTTAAATTCAATAGTCATAAATACTGAAGCATCCCTTGTTAATCTTAATCACACTTATCAAATGTATCGGAATTGCTAACCATTGCTAGGTAGAAGATCTAATTTATCATAAGATATAATAGACCGAACGTACCGAGCTTTCTTGATGATATGTGACTAAAAAATTGAATTTATCCGTTTTTCAATTTATGAATCCAACATTCTTAAGCTTCTTAACATTCAAGTCGATACCAGTATGCTGCCACAAGGACCGGATGTTGTGTAAATAGTTTAAGTGTTTTTCCTCATACATCAACAGGATGCAAATTTTTATACCGCTGGATCCTCTATGAGTCTAGTTTGCAACACAAAAAGTGGTTTGTCATTTCGGCACTCGGCAGGAAGTTATGTCGTTTTCCCAAAGATTGCTGCAAGCTTCCAGAAACTCAACTTTGCATCGAATACTGAATCGGAGCTTAAGCAGTCCAAATATCATCGGTATGGTCCAGATAATACACAGAATGAAGATGACGTTTCATGATAAACATAGAATAGTGTTTCCATTATATCTTTCATAGATGAGTTTCAAACCGAGTGATCTTTATACTATTGAAAGACAAGATGCAGGGTTACAACTTTCATATTTATCACTTTGCCTATAAATCAACGAATCAAAACATATAAGTAAGACAAAGTACCAGCTGGACCAGCGAACTTCTTCTGAAACACTTTCTCAGCCAGAACACTTTCTCTTTGCCGGAAGACTCTCTCTCTCTATCATAAGAAGAGTTTTATTGGAAAACTTTGTCTGGAATTTCTATAGAAAGTCAAAGTTGGTTGAAAAACTAACTCTACCTTAAAATTTTTAAAAAAGTGAAATATGACCTTTTGAGCCCTAGAAAGTGCCCAAAAGATTTTTTGACAGCTATATCTTTGCTATGATGTTTATATCACCCTTGGAGGTTATAAATCTAACATTTTAAAGAGCAAATAAAGAGAGGTGATGGAGATGGAAAGTTTTGGGGATCGTACATGAAGAAATCAAGCTAAATTATAGCAAACCTCAAAAATTTAGTGCGTGAGAAACATTACAAGAGATGTTTTGAGAGATAAATCCAGCACACCAAAATTAGTTTGTAGAAAACTCTTCCATGTTCAAGCCTAGAAAATTATATATCATTTGAAAAGAGCCTATCACATAAATTAAAAGAGAGAGATATTGCATAAAATAGTTGTGTAGGAGACTTTACAAAAAGACATAAACATAGTGTGTTAGGATCAAGCGCTTACCACTAGGCCAAAAGCTATAGCTGTTAGCCAAGGTGCAACTTTATTTCCTTATAATGTGGCAGCGCAGAGTGCCTCTATTATGTGCGTTAGGGTTGGGCTGTTAGGCCCATGAGTCAGGGGAGGTGCGTGTCTAACTGCTGGTGCTGTCTCAATTCCCTTAGAGATCAGTCTTACCCTTCCCCTATCGCCGGCCCTATCCCCAGCAGAGATAGTATTACCCGTTAAGATCTGGCATGACATTTTTACAGCCCACATGGCCAACCAGATCAAGCGGCGCTACGTCAGCAGCTTGACGTACGAGAACTTCCCAGGAGGTCACCCATCCCAGTACTGTTTGTTGGCGAAAGTGGCGGATCCGGATCCCGTTTCCCGGGGGCGCAACGGAAGTTAAAAAATTGCCCCGAAAAACGTTCAATACATCAAATATAATCTATAAATCATACATAGGATGTTTTATAGATTTTCACCTTGCTGGCGTCTAGGCGCCTGGCTCCAACCAGATTCACAGGGAATTCTGGCTCTTCACGGTAGGCGGGGGTAGATCCTCCTTAATCAGGTCCACGACCGAAACACGATTCCTTCGTCAGCCTGCACTAGAAGGCCTAACGAATTTGGCACGAACGGAATCTCCTCAACACGACGATCGGAACAAGTCCGATCACGGCGACGGCGGCACGGCGGCGCGACGGTGGAGGCGGCGGCCGTGAGGTTTTGGGAGGAGAGGGGGGCGGCGCAAGGTTTGGAGGCTAGAGTTTTGGTGTGATGTTATGTTGTGTTCTAGCCCTAGACCAAGTCTAGTACTTAAATCATACATGGGCTTGAACCGGCCCAATGGACTTGGGTCAAGCCCATGTCCATATGAACATTCAGTTCATTTAAATCACCGTGGTTTCATCATAATCCCGATCGTCGATCAGATCAGACCGATCAACAAAGTTTCCGAAATTGAGTATTATGATGCGAAAACACTTTTTCAGACCACCTAGTCCAAAATTACAGTTTAGCCCCTCAACTTTGGGAAATCGCAATTTGACCCCTGTTGACTTTTAGGAAGTCGCACTTCCTAAAATCCTCCTCCTATGCTCAACACATTGAGCTCAGTTTCCGTGCGGGAATCATGAATCCAGTACTTGTGTGACCCTCAATGGTTCAGGGATACAGCTAGCCGTGGGCCCCACAACCATTGTGACTCCGAAATCACAATTTCGGACTTGCCCATCGGATCATGGTAAAGCGCCTAGAAATATCGCCCCATGATCCCCTAGGTATAACTGATAGTGCCTGTAAGAACCAGTTGGTCGTGGTTAGCGTACAGTACGGTCCTTTCAACACATATATCCCGATCAGATCAACGACCATTGGTAAATCGAGAGTCGCTAGAGATCTGATAACTATGCATACATCTTGGAGATCAAATAGTGACATCGCGAGTGTTACTAGACAAACTCATTTACCTAAAACACATCCAGTACTCTGGCCAGAGATTTATCACACTATTGTCTCCTCAGATAGCATAGGATATCCACACATAAAAGCGAGCGGTGAATCCTTGACAACGAAGCATCGACTCCTACATGCATCGGGACCTCACCCAATACCGTCACCTATTGACCCCAAGTGAGTCGGTAAACGGGTCAAAGTGAGGCGCCTATCATGCAGATTCTCAATGACGTTTCGAGTAGTGATGACTAATCAGTACAACCAAGACCTCGGACTTATCCACTCGACAAATGGTAACCACTTGGAAAGTCCGAACGAGGGTAGTTCGATAGATCAACAGGTCACTATCCATCTGCATGCTCAGAACATCACAATGTTCCTATCAATGAAACATGGTACTTCACATCGCAGATGCTAGTCTCAAGCTCGGGCAGCCTTATCCTCATTTTGACGGCCCAATCGACTAGGAACAAGTTCAGAATACACAGTGACTATTAGATGTGTTTCATGATAGCCATCATATCCACTATCACATCTAACATACACTATGGTGCATTCTAGGTCTTTATCCAACACAATTGTTAACATTATAATCATAATGAAAATAAAGAATGCCATATAAGAAATGCGTATTTCATAAATAAAGATCGTTATACACAAGAGTCTATAAAACCCACACGTCACAATTTGGCTAGTTGGGCATCTACTCTAACAATCTCCCACTTGCCCTATAGCCAACTACTCATCAGACGCAGTCCCATTGTTTCACGATGTTTTTCAAACAACGGTCCTGGCAAAGACTTCGTAAGTGGATCAGCAATGTTGTCCACAGAGACGACTCTCTCAACTGCTATGTCACCTCTAGCCACAATATCCCGGATTATGTGGTATTTCCTCAATATATGTTTGGATCTTTTGTGAGACCTAGGTTCCTTTGCTTGCGCAACGGCACCCGTGTTGTCGCAGTACACCGGGACTGGAACAACTCCATCAGGGATGACGCCCAACTCTTGGACGAAATTCCTTATCCAAACCGCCTCCTTAGCAGCAGCTGATGCTGCGATGTACTCAGCCTCAGTGGTTGAATCCACAATGGTGTCTTGCATAGAACTCTTTCCAAGAGACAGCACCACCATTGAGCATGAATACAAATCCAGAGGTTGACTTCGAATCATCCACGTCACATTGGAAGCTAGAATCAGTGTAGCCTTCCAATTTCAGTTCACCACCCCCATAGTCCATGAACATATTCTTAGTCCATCGCAAGTACTTAAGAATATCTTTCACAGCCTTTCAATGCATTTGGCCGGGGTTGGCCTGGTAGCGGCTCGTGACACTCAGAGCATATGCGACATCCGGTCTAGTTGAGATCATTCCATACATAATGCTACCTATTGTCGAGGCATATGGCACACGTGTCATATTCTCTATCTCATCATCAGTCTTCGGACACATAGACTGAGATAGAGTGACCCCGTGACACATAGGTAGGTGTCCTCTCTTGGACTCTTCCATAGAGAACCGCTTAAGCATGGTATCGATGTAGGTAGCTTGGGTGAGTCCGAGCATCCTTTTCGATCTATCCCAATAGATCTGAATTCCAAGAATATAGGATGCTTCACCCATGTCCTTCATCGAGAATCTACTAGACAACCATACTTTAGTTGACTGCAGCATTCCTACATCATTCCCAATGAGTAGAATGTCATCAACATAAAGTACAAGGAATGTCACAGCGCTTTTAACTACCTTCTTGTACACACATGGCTACTCGGGATTCTTGATGAAACCAAATTCCTTAATTATCTCATCGAATCTCATGTTCCAACTTTTCGATGCTTGTTTGAGACCGTAGATCGATCTCTGAAGTTTGCATTCTTTATGCTCACTTCCTACAGATGTGAAACCCTCAGGCTGCGTCATATAGATCTCTTCCTTAATGTTTCCATTAAGGAACACAGTTTTCACATTCATTTTCCATATCTCATAGTCGTACCATGCGGCTATGGCAAGTAAGATTCTAATTGACTTGAGCATTGCGACTGGTGAAAAGGTTTCATCATAGTCAACACATTGCCTTTGAGTGTAACCTTTTGCGATCAGTCGCGTCTTGTAGGTCAGTACCTTACCATCAGGCCCGAGTTTTCTCTTGTATATCCATTTGCACCCAATAGGAACAATTTCTTCGGGAGGATTGACAAGAGTCCGAACTTGGTTCGCATGCATTGAGTCAATCTCAGACTGCATTTTTTCAAGCCACAAATTAGAATCAGCATCGAAAATTGCCTCCTTGAAAGTTCTTGGATCACATCCAACAACTTGACCATTTTGATCATCTTCAAGGAGTAAACCATATCTTTCAGGAGTCATAGGAACCCTTTCGGATCTCCGTGCGACCATTTCTGGTACTGGCTCATGAGGTGCAGGAGATTCACTTGGTACTTCATTTGGTTCTCGAATCTCTTCGAGTTCTACTATCTTGCAACTTGACCATTTTGATCATCTTCAAGGAGTAAACCATATCTTTCAGGAGTCATAGGAACCCTTTCGGATCTCCGTGCGACCATTTCTGGTACTGGCTCATGAGGTGCAGGAGATTCACTTGGTACTTCATTTGGTTCTCGAATCTCTTCGAGTTCTACTATCTTGCCTTTTATATCAAGTAGAAACTCCCTTTCCATAAAGGTGGCATTTCTAGAAACAAACACTTTTGTTTCGTTGGGATAGTAGAAGTAGTATCCAATGGAATTCTTTAGATACCCAATGAAGTAACATAAGATGGATCTAGTATCCAGCTTATCTCCCACTGTCTGCTTCACGTAAGCAGGACATCCCCAAATTCTCATGTATGAGTATTTGGGCGGCTTGCCCATCCATATCTCATATGGAGTCTTATCCACTGCCTCGGTGTGGACACTGTTTAACAACATCACCGCCGTTTCGAGCGCATAGCCCCAAAATGAGGTAGGAAGTTCAGTGAAGCTCATCATAGATCGAACCATATCCATCAAGGTTCGATTACGACGCTCCGCTACACCATTGAGCTGTTGTGTGGCTGGAGGGGTCCACTGTGAGAGAATCCATTCTCTCTTAGATAGTCTTGAAATTCAGCACTCCAGTATTCACCACCTCAATCGGATCGGAGTGCTTTAATACTTTTCCCTAACTGATTTTCTACTTCAGCCTTGAATTCTTTGAACCTTTCAAAGGATTCAGACTTGTGCTTCATTAAGTACAAGTACCCATACCTAGAGTAGTCGTCGGTAAAGGTGATGAAGTATGTGTGACCGTACTTAGTACCAATGCTAAGTGGGCCACACACATCAGTATGGATCAAATCCAATAGGCCTTGAGCACGCTCAGGCTTGCCCTTGAAGGGTTGTTTGGTCATTTTTCCCTTGAGACAGGACTCACAAGTCGGTAGGGAGTTAATGTCTGACAAATCAAACATGTCACTCCTAACTAACTTGTTCATCCTACTTAGGGAAATATGACCTAGCCTAGCGTGGCAAAGTTGTGCTGGGTTCAACCTATCGTTTTTCCTTTTAATCGTTGTTGTATGTGTTTCCACATCGCGAGTTGGAACTTATTTTAATTTTAAGGTGTATAAATCGTTTTCGCGTTCCCCAATACCAATCAGACATTCATTCTTGTATATATTGCAAATCGAATTAGCAAAAACACAAGAATATCCATCACTATCAAGCATAGAAACAGAAATAATGTTCTTTATCAATTCGCGAACAAATAAAACGTTTTTCAATAACAACTTAAAATTTGAAGACAGAAATAAATAAACATCTCCTATAGCTACTGCATCAACTCTTGCTCCATTGCCCAGCCTCAAGTGGGTCTCACCCTCTCTAAGACAT
>KV006612.1:342836-353762 GCA_001598015.1 Dorcoceras hygrometricum
TCAGTTTTCATGCGGGAATCATGAATCCAGTACTTGTGTGACCCTCAATGGTTCAGGGATACAGCTAGCCGTGGCCCACAACCATTGTGACTCCGAAATCACAATTTCGGACTTGCCCATCGGATCATGGTAAAGCGCCTAGTAACATCGCCCCATGACCTCCTAGGTATCACTGATAGTGCCTGTAAGAACCAGTTGGTCGTGGTTAGCGTACAGTACGGTCCTTTCAACACATATATCCCGATCAGATCAACGACCATTGGTAAATCGAGAGTCGCTAGAGATCCGATAACTATGCATACATCTTGGAGATCAAATAGTGACATCGCGAGTGTTACTAGGCAAACCCATTTACCTAAAACACATCCAGTACTCTGGCCAGAGATTTATCACACTATTGTTTCCTCAGATAGCCTAGGATATCCACGCATAAAAGCGAGCGGTGAATCCTTGACAACGAAGCATCGACTCCTACATGCATCGGGACCTCACCCAATCCCGCCACCTAATGACTCCAAGTGAGTCGGTAAACGGGTCAAAGTGAGGCGCCTATCATGCAGAGTCTCAATGAAGTTTCGAGTAGTGAGGACTAATCAGTACAACCAAGACCTCGGACTTATCCACTCGACAAATGGTAACCACTTGGAAAGTCCGAACGAGGGTAGTTCGATAGATCACCAGGTCACTATTTTCTGCATGCTCAGAACATCACAATGTTCCCTACCAATGAAACATGGTACTTCACATCGCAGATGCTAGTCTCAAGCTCGGGCGGCCTTATCCTCATTTTGACGGCCAAATCGACTAGGAACAAGTTTAGAATACACAGTGACTATTAGATGTTTTTCATGATAGCCATCATATCCACTATCATATCTAACATACACTATGGTGAATTCTAGGTCTTTATCCAACACAATTGTTAACATTATAATCATAATGAAAATAAATAATGCCATATAAGAAATGCGTATTTCATAAATAAAGATCGTTATACACAAGAGTCTATAAAACCCACACGCCACAATTTGGCTAGTTGGGCATCTACTCTAACACTGTTCTCACCCTTGCACGCTTAACTCAACAATCCCCCCCCAAAAAGTATAGAAAATGCTTCTTGGGAGACTCGAACCCCTGACCTCGCTCTGATACCAATTGTTAGGATCAAGCGCTTACCACTAGGACCAAAGTTATAGCTGTTAGCCAAGGTGCAACTTTATTTCCTTATAATGTCGCAGCACAGAGTACCTCTATTATGTGCGTTAGGGTTGGGCTGTTAGGCCCATGAGTCAGGGGAGGTGCGTGTCTAACTGCTGGTGCTGTCTCAATTCCCTTAGAGATCAGTCTTACCCTTCCCTACCGTCGGCCCTATCCCCAGCAGAGATAGTATTACCCGTTAAGATCTGGCATGATACTTTTACAGCCCACATGGCCAACCAGATCAAGCGGCGCAACGTCAGCAGCTTGACGTACGAGAACTTCCCAGGAGGTCACCCATCCCAGTACTGTTCTCACTCTTGCACGCTTAACTCAACATAGTGTTTGTATTCTTGGCATAAGAGCCGTCAAACATTATACGGATTGTTAGGTTGTGACATGCAATATAGAGTTTTCTAGGATTTCAGTTTAGACAATAAGTTATAAATTGAAGTGAGTATGTACAAGATGTTGTATACCAAAGCTTATAGTTGAGTCCTTTTGGAAATGGAAGAAGGTAAGATGTATAGTGATTGAGTCTTCGAACTTTCATAAATAAATTTGTGTCTTCTTACTTTATTGCATTTACTCATATTCATTATTCTCATAAGCATTATAAACTTAAAGTATGACTCGTTCCCTTTTAAAATATTTCTAAATCATTTTCTTACCCATACTTCAAACATAAATAAAAGGAATATTTAAAAACGTTAAAACATCCAAACGAAAAAAAAATCAACTGAGTAAAAATACTGAAAGTGAACATGTTTAAAACCCACATCTGAAAAATGTTTTCTGCTCATCGCGAGTCCCCAACTACGAACTGCTTCAGTCTGGATTCGTTGCAGCCAATGTGCTCTCAACAACACTGAATTAGTAGCATGGAACGGGCAAGTTTCAAAAGTACCTTCACGTATGACCTTTGTTGTTATCTGAGAAAAGAGATTTCAGTGCATCCTGCTAGTATAATAAGGTGCAAACTGGAAAAGGAGTTACTGGAAAAGTACTTAAATCTGAAAGTAAGCTACACTTTTGTGAAACTATGGGTGGTTTTAGCATACGTGGGCAACCAATGCCACGTTATGTACAAGAAGCTAGTGCTCCGTTTGGATACGTTTAGTGTTCTTAAAGTGAAAAAACTTAAAGTATGTGTCTGAATAAAAATTTTATAAAATGTTTTTGAAAAACATTTTTAAAAAACTAGTTTTGAAATATACTTTTTGAAAACAAGTGAAAGATGTTTTATAATGTTTTTAGAATACAAAATATAGGTAAATTTTATACGAATGGTTAACTAAATTGTTTTATTAAATTAATTTTTTGAATGTTAATTTAAAACTATTTCTTAGTTATAAATAATTTTTAAAATAAATCTAAATATTTTTTAATTTAAAAATATTTTTATAAAATAGTTGTCCAAATGCATATTAACTTTAAAAAAAACTTTCATAAGAATTTTTTTTAAACACTTTTATAAAAATATTTTTGAAAAACGTGTCCAAACGGATCAGATTAGATATATGTTTGCAATTTGTTTGCAAAGTTAGAAAATAGCCTGTACGGCCCCCATTGGCACATGTGAGTTGGTAATACCTGGGGTGATGTGGGAATAACTTCCTCGGCTTCACATGTTCGATTCTCGTGTGGAGCATATTCCCCACTGAAATATTGTGGGGTATGTTCTGGGAATTAGTCCGTTATATGGGTTCTCTCCCCCGGGCCCCTGCCTATTCGTGCATATCCCTCGATTTGCCACATGTATGGGCCAAGGAACCTCTGACCTATACAGGAGATTAACCCATTAATGGATTAACTGTTTAGAGAAAATAGCCTGTACGTTATAGAAGTTTTCCTCTCTCCTCTTCTGAAAAGTTGAGCATTCAACCACCATTCGCTTTCTACTATCAATAATGAGTCAAAAGCTCAAACATTTCAAGATTGCCTCGGTGCAGCAACTAGGTTTTTTGTAGTTAATTTTCAATCCAAAGTTGTAGATTCGCATACTTATGCTGAGGATGTAAGTCGAAATATTCTCAATACCATTAACCAACTTACTACGGAAAAATATGGAGGCAATATTCAAACTTCCGGCTGGATTTGAAAATGTCCAATATGGGCCACGAGACTGAGCATCAACATCCAGAAAACCAAATGCATTTTAGTGACATAGACGATGCTAGTAGAATTGAACAAGCGCAACAACGAAATAATGCGGATGCTATAAATGTTGAGGTGATTGAAGCACAAAACATTACTGAAGTGAACTTTGGGGAAGAGATGAAAGAGGCAGGAGTTAAACAAGTTTTCATGTTAGCTATGAGCAACTCGAATCCCAATACGTAAAGAAGCGGAAAGATTCTGCGAAAAACATTAGGAGGTATGTGAAGGAACTTCTTTTTTCTTTGCCTCTCTCGGTTCTAAAAAGTTCAGACAAACTAATTTCAATACATTTATATTGATTTATATAAATATATCACTCAGAGTGAGTCTATCAACTTTAAAGAGGAAATGCAAACACTGTGGCATAGTTAGGTGGCCATCCAAAAAGGAGAACTGAAACGAACCAGGACTCTAGAAATTTTTTTTAAACATGTGCGGAAAAACATAAACTTAAAGTATGACTCGTTCCCTTTTAAAATATTTCTAAATCATTTTCTTACCCATACTTCAAACATAAATAAAAGGAATATTTAAAAACGTTAAAACATCCAAACGAAAAAAAAATCAACTGAGTAAAAATACTGAAAGTGAACATGTTTAAAACCCACATCTGAAAAATGTATCATAATAGAACTGAAACATAAAGGCGGTCACGGGGTACTGCTGCAGCAGGCGCTCAGAGGTCCTCACCGCCAGTCGGGATAAACTCAGCAGGATCATCACCTGTACCATTTAAACCTAGTGAGCCTAGAGGCTCAGCATGCTCTATCTTATATCATAGCAAGATACATACTAATAAAATCGCATGCAAGCACATACTTGTAATAAAATAACGTTAAAACATGGTTGCGTGCATGATCTTAAAACATTACTTCATACATTTTATATCATATCATAACATATAACATATATAAAGCTTGACATAGCATAACATGAAAAACGTATGAGTCGTATCCTGAAGTGTGACCATATTCGATTGATCAATCTATAAACCAACGTACGCGGCGATGTGGTTCACCCGACCTTACCTCGAGATCCCTATATATCACACCTCTATGCTGCCACTTCACCATGATATCGACACATGGATCCGTAAGCTCGTATTACATGAACAGAAGTTCAACGGGCACGATATCCCGCATCCCCTCATCATAATTTGTCACAAATAATTCAATCCCTCGGGTTTTGTTGTCAGGCCTCGTGCTCACAACAGAGTAAAATTCCACAAACACATGCGGAAGCTATTAAAAAACGGGTAAAACTTTTGCTTTTGGCCTGACGGTTTAAAACAATATGATTTAAAATAGTGCGATACTCAAAATAATCCCAGTTGCAACAAAACCACGAACAACAATTGGCTACAAGCCATAACAATACAGTATAGCATACAAACACAAGTATCAGACTCCAACAACCGGATACAACAACAAAGCATAGGGCATCCCCTGGCTAACTGTACTGATACATATAAATATGCTATACGCTACTGGGATACTCTAACCACCTCCTGGGGCACCTCCAGCTGGGTTAAAATTACGACCAGCTATAGAACCTGAATTCCCTGAAACCAACGCAGCAAGGAAAACAAACCAAGCCCCAGAGGGACATGGGGTCAAACCCCAGTACGGAGAGCAACTATAAACAGCAGTAAACAGCAAGAATAAAATACAGATGCTATGCATGAAATGAGGGGCAACAGCCGAAGGCTACAACCAAGGAAGGGAGCCAAAGAACGCAATGCATAGCTCAACGAAATCTGCAACAGAGTATGTGACCACGGTGAGTGCAGGAGTGCGGGCGCTACCCACTCGCCCCTACTCGCCCACCAATACCAGATGCATCAACCGCTCAACCTGCCGTTGCCCAACCTATGAACTGTGGTAGCTCAAAAGCTCACCACTCGGCGCATAGGGGCTAACAAATCTCAGCAGGGAGATGAGAGTGCGGAATCACCGCTCGCCCTCGCATCCTGGTACAACAGAGCAACAACAACGAAACAAGGCAATGGCTGCAACAACTGATGGAATGATATGCAAATGCGTGTATGCAACTAAACAGCAAGCATATAACATATGCACAACAATCATACACGACATTGTACAAAACACAATCAAGTACACTTCAATTCCACCAACAGCAATCTCACAAATTATTCCAGTCGTAACCTTGCCGTAATACAAGCTCAACCCGTACCTTAATTCTGAGCACAAATTCCACAATTACAGGCCCGAGAGATCTGATTCCAACACCTGCTAAACACACGCAAGGTTCGGGGAACACTAACAGAAACTCACGGCCAAAACAGAAACTCACGGCTGGGAGTCACACACTCAAACCAGCTAACATCCTACTCAACAACTCAATATGAAGCTCTAAAGTAAGATCTGAACACTAAACCATAAGGCTACCTGAACAGCAAACACATGGCCGAAAGATAGCAGCTTCGTGATCCTACTTCCAGCTAACAACAGCCTCCAAGAATGGTATAGGATAAAAGAGCTTCTCAAGAGGAGTCCAACGCTACCTCGAACGCGACAAACGGTGGCCGGAATCGACGGGAATTCGCCGGAGAAGCTCACGGTGAACAGTACTAGGGTTCGAGAAACAGAGGTCGACAATCGGGAGAATATATTTCGCTAAGTATGGGAATCTAATAAACCAATCGAAGACCAAGCCTTGCTGCTTCACGCAAGAAAACTGATATAAAATCCACCGACACTAACAGATATCGCAAGCTGCTGACAGTAACGGGAACAGTGCAAAGCTGACGAAGAAATACCCAACAGCTTCTTCAACAGTACAAAGCTCACACCAGCAACCGAAACGCAAGGCAACGAGCGCTATTCAAAACGACGTCGCATATCTTACGTCATCATATCTGCCAACAGCTGGTCACCTAAAACCATTGACTGGTTACCAGACGCAACAACCAAAACGCAGCGTTTCAACTAAATAAAACGACGTAGCATCGCACACGTCAGAAAATCTGAAGACAGCACGCTAACGCTAAACGCTTAAACATTGATCGCTGGCAACAGATCTCTCCCGCAAGCGTTCACCAAAACGGCACCGTTTCCTTCGCGCTACAGGAACTTGCTGTCAACATCCAGAATAACACAAGCGCTAACAGATAACCTTACGTAATCACATCTGATTGCTAACTCAACCGATACTTCAACAGCAACGCTTACGTCAGCAATTGCTACGCCAACGCGCAACAGAAAACATGACGTCAGCAAATCTGCCAACAGATTCAAACTCGAAAATTCCAAAATTTTCAGAATTGCTCTAAGTGTGAAATCTGACCCGAAAATGCAACCCAAACTCACAAACATAAATCTGAACCACCAGAAATCTCTAAAAACCGATTAATTCCAACAATTAATCTTAATCACATTTCCAGGTCTCACATTTCTCCCCCACTTAAAAGGATTTCGTCCTCGAAATCAAACAACAACAATTCTGAAAACACAACACAGCAACAGAAAGCCAAAACAGCAACTCGCCTAACACAAGGCCAATAGTTCAAGATAACTGAGCAAACAATTAACAACAACTAGGGAAGAAATACAACCAAAAGCTACAAACTACTGGAAATTTAGCTCAACGGCTACTCAAACAGATGCGGTCACTCGCGCTGCATCTTTTCCTCCAGTTCCCAAGTAGCCTCTTCCCTGCCATGTTTGCTCCACTGCACCATTACCAACGGAATGGTTTTATTCCTCAATTGTTTCTCTTTTCCGCCAAGGATCTGTAAGGGATATTCCTGATAGCTCAACGACTGATCTAGCTCAAATTCGTCGGTTCTAAGCACATGAGACAGATCTGGCTCGTACTTCCTCAACATGGAAACATGGAAGACATCATGTAGAGAAGATAACTCCGGAGGTAACAACAGCCGATACGCCAAAGAGCCAACCCTCTCAACAATTTCATACGGTCCGACGTAACGAGGGGCTAACTTTCCCTTGCGTCCAAAGCGCATGACACTGCGAAACAGAGAAACCTTGAGAAAAACTTGATCACCAACCTGAAACTCGAGAGGTCGACGCCTCTTTTTCGCATAACTGTCTTGGCGATCCCGGGCAGCTTTCATCCGCTGTCTAATAAGATCTACATGATCTTTAATTTGCTGCACAAAATCTGGGGCAGATAGCTGCTTCTCCCCCACTTCTTCCCAACAAACTGGCGATCTGCACTTCCTGCCGTACAAAGCCTCAAACGGCGCCATGCCAATCGTCACTTGATAGCTGTTATTGTACGAAAATTCAACCAAAGACAACGCGTCTTGCCAGCTACCTCCGAAATCCAATACAACAGCTCGTAACATATCCTCCAACGTCTGGATAGTTCTCTCAGATTGGCCATCTGTCTGGGGGTGATACGCTGTGCTCATAGCCAATCTGGTACTAAAGCTGTTTGCAAACTCTTCCAAAACCTGGAAGTAAAACTTGGATCTCGGTCGGAAACGATCGAAATAGGCACACAGTGAAGTCTAACCAAGAAATCCACGTACAGCCTCACCATTTTCTTCAAAGAAAAGGTCATTCCATAGGGAATAAAATGTGCAGACTTCGACAGTCAGTCTATAACCACCCTAATAGCATCGCATCCTCTGCTAGAACGAGGTAGATGCGTCACGAAATCCATAGCAACGTGCTCCCAATTCCATTGGGGCACTTCCAAACTCTGCAACAGACCACCATGTCTCATCCTTTTGGCCTTAACCATCTGACAGTTCAAACAACGAGCGACAAAACCAGCAACGTCACTCTTCAGGCCAGCCCCCCAGAAGTGCGGCTTCAACGCTTGGTACATCTTCCGTGCACCAGGATGAACACTATGTCTGCTACAGTGCGCTTCTCGAAGGATATCCTCCTTCAAATCAATGAGTTTAGGCACAACCAGCCTGCCACGAAACCTCAAGCAACCATCAGAAGAAACAGAATAATCCTAAAGTTCTCCAGCCCTAACCTTCAACTTCAACTCGTGGATGGAAGGATCAGTCCTTTGAACTGCTCGAATACTAGAAACAATCTATGGCTTCAATTGGAAAGAAGAAACCACAACACAATCCTCAGCCGGGTAGAATCTCCAACCAGTAGTGTTAAGATGCTCCTGATCCTTAGAAATATACAGCGAAGCAAGCATCTCACTAGCCTTCCTGATCAAAGCATCGGCCACTACGTTCGATTTCCTAGGCTGATACTTGATCTCGCAATCAAAGTCCTTTAGCAGCTCCATCCAACGACGTTGTCTCATGTTCAAGTCAGGCTGCGAAAACAAATATTGCAAACTCTTGTGGTTCGAGTACACCACAAATTGCTCGCCATACAGGTAATGACGCCAGATCTTCAGCGCAAAAACCACCGCTGCAAGCTCCAAATCATGGACTGGATAACGAGTCTCGTACGGTTTCAACTGCCGCGAGGCATACGCAATGACTCGACCATTCTGCATCAAAACACAGCCCAATCCATTGAGCGAAGCGTCAGAACAAACAACAAAACCACCCGATCCGGACGGCAGAGCCAACACAGTTGCAGTAGTCAGTTTCTCCTTGAGCAATTGAAACGCATTCTCACATTGCTCAGTCCATACAAACCGCTTGTCCTTCTGAGTCATCGGCTTTGCTATACTAGAGAAACCTTCAATGAAACGACGGTAATAGCCAGCCAGACCCAAGAAACTGCGAATCTTTGACACATTTCTTGGACGCTCCCAGTTCAAAACAGCATCAACCTTACTGGGATCCATAGAAATCCCCTCGGCTGAAATAACATGACCCAGAAATACAACACGATCCAGCCAAAACTCGCACTTGGAGAATTTAGCATACAACTGCTGGTCTCTCAACGTCTGAAGGACAACTCTAAAATGCTCCTTGTGCTCCAAAGAAGTCTTCGAATACACCAAGATGTCGTCGATGAACACTATCACAAACTGATTTATGAACTCTCTGAAAATCCGGTTCATCAGATCCATAAAGACTGCAGGAGCATTGGTCAACCCAAACGGCATCACCAAAAACTCAAAATGTCCGTACCTAGTACGAAAAGCAGTCTTCGCGATATCCTGATCTCTTACTCTCAGCTGATGGTACCCTGAACGAAGATCAATCTTCGAGTACACCGCAGAACCCTACAACTGGTCAAACAGATCATCGATCCTGGGTAGAGGGTACTTATTCTTAACTGTCTCTTTGTTCAGCTGGCGGAAATCAATGCACATCCGCATTGAGCCATCCTTCTTCTTCACAAACAAAATGGGCGCTCCCCATGACGACATGCTAGGAGGGTACTTATTCTTAACTGTCTCTTTGTTCAGCTGGCGGAAATCAATGCACATCCGCATTGAGCCATCCTTCTTCTTCACAAACAAAATGGGCGCTCCCCATGACGACATGCTAGGTAGAATAAAACCTTTCTCCAGCAAATCGTCTAACTGCACCTTGAGCTCTCTCAACTCCGCAGGCGCCAGACGATACGGGGAACGAGAAATCGGACCTGTGCCAGGCACCAGCTCAATGCTGAAGTCAATCTTCCTCCTCGGAGGAAAACTAGGAATCTCCTCCGGAAACACTTCGGGGAAATGTCGCACCATGGGAACGTCACTGAGCTGAACACGAGAAAAAGAAGACGCATCCAAAGAGTAAATCAAGAAACCAGCATTCCCTAAGGACAACAAGCTGAAAATCTCCATCGTTGAGACTAACGGAATCTTCGATCTGGAATCCTGGCCATAGAAGTCCCACTTCTCGCCAGACAAAGGCATGAAACGCACAATCCCATGGAAACAGTCCACGGAGGCCCTATAGTTGGACAACACATCCATCCCAACTATGCAATCGAAATCCCACAACATCAGACGGATCAAATTTGCTAACAGCACATGCTCTCCAAATCTCAAAACGCCATCTAACAAAACCTCCTGGGAAAACAGGCTCACACCACCCGGGGTAGAAACAGAAACAGCATCGCGCAAAGGGATGGTACACAGACCATGCTCAACAACAAAAGAATCAGAAATGAAAGAATACGATGCACCGATGTCAAACAACACACGCGCAGGAAAATAGAAAACAAAACAAGTACCTCCAATCACTCGACTCGGTGTCTCCTCCGCCTGCTCCCTAGTAATGGCGTTAACCTGAGCATGTTGGGGTCCAGAATAGAAAGGCTGAGACGACTGTCCAAATCGCGACAGACCAGGCTGCTGGAACGGCCTGAACTGAGTCTCTCCAACCCTGGGCTACTGAAACTGAGGGGAACGACCCCTAGACTGACCCCCACGACCCTGAGGCGGGGCTGCGACCTGCTGCGATCCGGCGGACGGACACATCCTAGCAAAATGCCCATACTGACCGCAGATGTGACAAGAGCCCTGCACCCCAATGCACTGAGTCGATGGGTGCTTCCCACCACAATAACCACAGAAATCAGCCCGCGAACCACTGCTACTCTACCTACCCAAACCAGACGAACCGGAACCAGACTTCTCCTTGAACTGCTGACCGTGGGGTCGGAACCTCTGACGGCCAGACTGCTGTGCCACCTGCTGCTGCTGCTG
>KV006612.1:355975-367037 GCA_001598015.1 Dorcoceras hygrometricum
ACGACTGCGAGCACTACGCCTATCCTCATTCTGTCATGCTGATTCCTCAAACTGCCCCTACCTCTACCACGACGTCTAGGCGGCATCTACGAAAACACTCAACAAGATCAAGCAAAACAGAACAGATACAGCATAGATAGCATATACCACAGAAATATGCAGCACGTAGTCACATAGTCAAGCACATGCAACACACGACACTGTGCCTAGAATCAAGTGTGATCAAAGAAATTGAGCTTATCCCAGCTTAAGCTCTGATACCAAAAATGTCAGGCCTCATGCTCACAACAGAGTAAAATCATACAAACACATGCGGAAGCTATTAAAAAGCGGGTAAAATTTTTGCTTTTGGCCTGACGGTTTAAAATAATATGATTTAAAATAGTGCGATACTCAAAGTAATCCCAGTTGCAACAAAACCAACAAAAACAATTGGCTACAAGCCATAACAATACAATATAGCATACAAACACAAGTATCAGACTCAACAACCGGATACAACAACAAAGCATAGGGCATCCACTGGCTAACTGTACTGATACATATAAATATGCTATACGCTACTGGGATACTCTAACCACCTCCTGGGGCACCTCCAGCTGGGTTAAAACCACAACCAGCTGTAGAACCTGAATTCCCTGAAACCAACACAGCAAGGAAAACAAACCAAGCCCCAGAGGGACATGGGGTCAAACCCCAGTACGGAGAGCAACTATAAACAGCAGTAAACAACAAGAATAAAATGCAGATGCTATGCATGAAATGAGGGGCAACAGCCGAAGGCTACAACCAAGGAAGGGAGCCAAAGAACGCAATGCATAGCTCAACGAAATCTGCAACAGAGTATGTGACCACGGTGAGTGCAGGAGTGCGGGCGCTACCCACTCCCCCCTACTCGCCCACCAATACCAGATGCATCAACAGCTCAACCTGCCGTTGCCCAACCTATGAATTGTGGTAGCTCAAAAGCTCACCACTCGGTGCATAGGGGCTAACAAATCCCAGCAGGGAGATGAGAGTGCCGAATCACCGCTCGCCCTCGCATCCTGGTACAACAGAGCAACAACAACGAAACAAGACAATGGCTGCAACAACTGATGGAATGATATGCAAATGCGTGTATGCAACTAAAACAGCAAGCATATAACATATGCACAACGATCATACACGGCAGCGTACAAAACACAACCAAGTACACTTCAATTCCACCAACAGCAATCTCACAAATTATTCCAGCCATAACCTTGCTGTAATACAAGCTCAACCCGTACCTTAATTCTGAGCACAAATTCCACAATTACAGGCCCGAGAGATCTGATTCCAACACCTGCTAAACACACGCAAGGTTCAGGGAACACTAATAGAAACTCACGGCCAAAACAGAAACTCACGGCTGGGAGTCACACACTCAAACCAGCTAACATCCTACTCAACAACTCAATAGGAAGCTCTAAAGTAAGATCTGCTGCCAAAAGCTGAAATGTGATTATAATGCGTGTATGCAACATGCTGGAATGACAAGCATATATCATATGCACAACAGCAATATCAACAGCAAGTATACACCACATAATTCACGGACATCTCACAGAACCGCAGCTTCACAAGGCAAATATACACGGAAGCCAACAAATAGCCATCTCACAAATTATCCAAGCCATAAACTCGTTGATTTACAAGCTCCAAATCCGTACCTCAATTCCGAGCACAATTTCCACAATTATAGGCCCGAGAGATCTGATTCCAACACCTGCTAAACACACGCAAGGTTCAGGGAACACTAATAGAAACTCACGGCTGGAGTCACACACTCAAACCAGCTAACATCCTACTCAACAAATCAATAGGTAAGCTCTAAAGTAAGATATCGAACACTAAACCATAAGGCTACCTGAACAGCAAACACACGGCCGAAAGATAGCAGCTTCGCGATCCTACTTCCAGCTAACAACAGCCTCCAAGAATGGTATAGGATGAAAGAGCTTCTCGATAGGAGTCCAACGCTACCTCGAACGCGACAAACGGTGGCCGGAACTGACGGGAATTCGCCGGAGAAGCTCACGGTGAACAGTACTAGGGTTCGAGAAACAGAGGTCGGCAATCAGGAGAATATATTTCGCTAAGTATGGGAATCTAATAAACCAATCGAAGAACAAGACTTGCTGCTTATATACACGCGAGAAAACTGATATAAAATCCACCGACACTAACAGATATCGCAAGCTGCTGACAGTAACGGGAACATTGCAAAGCTGACGAATAATGTGACACCCGAACCCAACGGGGCCACGAGAATTGGGGTAAACAAAATTTTCGAATAAAGGAAGGGCTAAAAGATAATTTGTTATAAGCTGTATTTCTTATAACTCAAAGGAAACAAAACACAAGACAATTTCGAAGATCAGCAGGTACTTAAGTTCGCGCGCTACTGCTAAAACATTTGCGGAAAACATAGTATTTCATATAACTTTGCAATTGCGGTTTACAACAGCTGCTATTCGATGTAAATATACAACCATTGCTACTGATTTAATACAGTACAACCTAATCAAAGCAATACAACTTAGACACGGAAAACGTAGGCCTTGGATAAACACAACACCACTCATCTGCTGATTTCAAGTTTCACCTGCTGTTCCTCCACCAGTTGTCGTACCTGCACCATTTTAAAAGCTAGTGAGCCTAAAGGCTCAGCAAGTAAAATCTGAGTAGTAACAAGTTCATAAAACGCAGGCAGACATCTGTGCAATGCATATGTTAAGGAACTTCAATATACAATATCATTTTCGTAAAAATTTCAGTAAACATTCAATGGCAGAAACAGGGGATGATAACCCAGCTTCTCATTTCTTTCAATTTCATTTTCAGTTGACCATAGCATATAAGTTCTATGTGGTCCAATTTGCACTTTGATCAAAATGACTCCCGATATCAGTTTTAGCATATAGCTCATATGAAAGGGCAGTCGACATCTTCGACAACTGCTCACCCTTCTCCTTGGTGACCTTAACTATCTATGCCATAATCTAAAACATCTTTTGTTCCTTAACAATCCTATCTTTAAAACATTTCTGTTAAATCCTCGGGTTCCATCATTTTAAACATTTGCTTCCCATTTTAAAACTTTACTGAGTATTGAATTCGACTTTGAAAGTGTATCGTTAAAATGGAACTGGTTGAAAGGAAAACCAGTCGCAAGGAATAGTACCAGTCGCAAGACTAATACCTGCTGAAATGAATAGTACCAGTAGCAACAAATAAGAATCCAGTCGCAAGACAAGAATCCAGTCGCGAGATCTTTTAAATAAATATAAAGTGAAACGATGTCGTTGGAGTGATCAGCAGATGGAATAAAAAGGCTACCTGCTGATCTTTCTATAACTTAAAGAAACGACGTCGTTAGCACATCAATCAGTCGCAAGGAATACGCTAATCGATCAGCTGCAAGAGAAAGCGCTAACACGTGTATATAAACCAGACTTTATACTGATTCAACTAACAACTACTGATTACAAAATCATCAAATTTCGACATTACAACTACAGGAAGAACATTCGTAAACGTTATAACCATACAGCTGCTGAATCTTAACATGTAGATACAGCTGCTGGATACATAACTCAACATTTGTAATATCAAAACAACAACGATGTTATCAGCTGTTGCCTATCAAACCATACCAATGATTCAACCAGCAACTACCAATTACACAGTTATCAAATTCTAATATTACAGCTACTGCAAGAAGAACCTTCATAACATTTCTGGAAATGAATTCGAATCCTCAGTACATATAAAACTTCATAAATTTTCTGAAAGACATACTGGAAGCATCATAAACATCAAAACATCATTTTCGAACCCATCTTTCTTTCCTTATCATGTCTAAATCATTTCAAACATGAACTTTAAATATATCCATAACATACAGGCAAGCAAATCCATTAAACCACAATATATGCTTCAAATGGTGTAGAAAAAAGATCAGCTTTTACGTGCCTTAATTGAAGCTTTGCAACAACAGCAAATTCCCGCAGAGATCCTCCCTTTGAGCAACGCACGAACTTTTCTGAAATTTCTTTGAAGAACACTTTAAATCTTTTCTTTGCAAATGATGAAAGTCTTACTTTGAAAACAGGTTTTTTATATGAAAGGGATTAGTGGCAAGCTACTTGAGAAATCAAGCATGACACAGTTTCAAAATTTAGTAAAATTCCCTTCATATCATTTTAATTTGTAAAACACCAAACCTTCTCTTAAAGAAAGCATTTCACCTCCTTAAAACATTTTCCAATCGATTTAAAAATCAGCTCGTGCATCGCTCCTTGGAGTTACCTGCTGGAACCAGCTGCAGCGCAACTTACCTGCTGAAATCAACAATTCAGCAGATACATGATATTTAAAATTGCCAAAATGGCCCATATGATTTATGAAATGCATAAATATGGTCCTAAGGATTTTGGGGCGTTACAAAGAAATACCCAACAACTTCTTCAACAGTACAAAGCTCACACCAGCAACCGAAACACAAGGCAACGAGCGCTATTCAAAACGACGTCGCGTAGCTTACATCATCGTATCTGCCAACAGCTGGTCACCTAAAACCATCGACTGGTTACCAGACGCAACAACCAAAACGCAGCGTTTCAACTAAATAAAACGTCATAGCTTTGCACACGTCAGCAAATCTAAAGATAGCACGCTAACGCTAAATGCTTAAACATTGATCGCTGGCAACAGATCTCTCCCGCAAGCGTTCACCAAAACGGCACCGTTTCCTTCGCGCTACAGGAACTTGCTGTCAACATCCAGAATAACACAAGTGCTAACAGATAACCTTACGTCATCACATCTGATTGCTAACTCAACCGATACTTCAACAGCAACGCTTACGTCAACAATTGCTACGCCAACGCGCAACAGAAAACATGACGTCAGCAAATCTGCCAACAGATTCAAAGTCGAAAATTCCGAAATTTCCAGAATTGCTCTAAGTGTGAAATCTGACCCAAAAATGCAACCCAAACTCACAAACAGAAATCTGAACCACCAGAAATCTCTAAAAACAGATTCCAACAATTAATCTTAATCACATTTCCAGGTCTCACATTTGTCTTTTAAAAAAATATGCATTTGACATTCATAAAACATTCATGATGCATGCATTTCGTAAAATTATGCAAGTTTAAAAGCTTAGCCCGTTAATGTATATTTAATCATTTCCTTTAAAACATTTACGTACATAGCATACTACATATATGACTAAATATATATTCACGTGCTTCTACATTTTCTACTTCGGTCAAGAACTGATTCAGGAGTCCGGCTCACTACTACTAGACTAAACATCAATCTTAACTTAGTCGATGAACCGAATGTTCACCCTTTAAAATCCTGACTACCTTTAAATTCAATTTTGACTTTAGAAATCAAAAGGGCTAATTTTGACTAATTCAAAATCAATTTTGACTAATTTAAAATCAATTTTGACTTTAAAATGACAACTTATTTCAATTTTGACCCCAATAGCCGATTTTGACCAAAAGACCGATTTGACCAATTTCAAATCCAGAAATCAATTTTGACTTAATTAAAATTCCAAAGGCCCAACTTTTGACTTAGAATTCAAAAATAAACATAACTCTAAGTATTTTAAAAGTGTGACCCAATTTTAAAACATCTGGTTATTTTCTTTAAAATTGGACCTTTGACTTAAAATAAACATAACGGTCCATAATTAAAATAACTTGGGCCGATTTTAAACATTTGACTCGAGACTCGAAAAACCGATCCGATCCAATCGAACCGCCAAACCGTTTCAATTAGACCGAACCAAATAAAAAATTAACCCTAGACCGAAAACACACACACATGATCATGCAGCCGCGCGACCAGCGACTACTCTCCCCATTCGTTCTCCCTGTCCGGCCACCATTGGCCGGAGCCCCACCGGCTGGACCACCCCCAGGTCCAGCCGATTCTAACCCGACCATCCTTGGCCCCAACCATGGTCGCACGAGGGTGCACGAGCCATGGAAAGGGGACGCACTGCGATGCGCAGGAAACACATAGCGCACGGTGCTGCACTTATACCCGATGTTTCGATCACTATTTCTTAGTTTTGGACCACTCCTAAGCCACCATAGGATCCTCACTTGACAGCCTAGCCATGAGCCATGACCCCTGGACCTTTCACAAACCGAAACAACATGAGAAAAAGTCGAGAATCATGAAGCCAATTTTGTGTTATGCATGAACTAAATCAAGGAGGTGTAGATATGAAATAATCACATTCAATTCACACGAAGTTTCATGAAAATCAGTCTAATATAGTTTAAATGGCGAGAAAAAGAGTCGATGTGAGGAATCAGATTTTAGACTAGTGATTAATCGAAATTGATTTGGGATTTGTCGCATAGATTTGAGGGTTTTGCGAGAGAAATCTGATTCCAGTTGAATTTCAGACATCTACTGTAGCGAGTGAATAATGCGTCATCTTTTTGCTATTCAGTTGTAGCGTTTGAAGAGGAATCTGTTAGCAGCTAACGCGCAATCGCGAGATTTAACGAGAAAGCGACGCGTGTTGGTCAACCTTTTGGTGTTGACTGCTGATGTAGAAGCGCTATCAGCTGTTGCGTTTGTGAGGAATTGATTTAGTCGGGCGACCGGCTGTTGGTTTAAGTGACCAGCTGCTGATGGTGAGGCGACTTCGTTTTGATAAGTTGGAACGCAGCGTTTTGGGTATAACGCTTTTGTTCAGCTGTTGGCAGTGAAGGTGACGTGTCCTTTACATCGTCGTTTGAATTTTTTAGCGTGACCAGCTGTTGGTTGTTTAGAAAGGAATCTGTCGTCAGCTGTTGTAGCACTGCGGCATCGTTTTAGTTAGTTGGTACAGTGTCTTTTTGATGTTCCTTTGTGAATGAAACGTCTGATGGTTGCTGCTGGTTTCGTTGAGAGGAAAAGCTGGTTTCTGTTGTAAGATTCCTACTGTTTCGATGTCTGATGATTTTGTGAACAACAGCTGTTGGGATTGGGAGATATATAGATGAGTGTTGTTCGACACTTAGAATTATTTCTGAACCCGATATTTCTTATCTCCATATTCAAACCCTCGTTTTAGCTACTGTTCACCGAACGTTTCTTCCCTAGAGTCTGATGGTTGCTGCTGGTTTCGTTGAGAGGAAAAGCTGGTTTCTGTTGTAAGATTCCTACTGTTTCGATGTCTGATGATTTTGTGAACAACAGCTGTTGGGATTGGGAGATATATAGATGAGTGTTGTTCGACACTTAGAATTATTTCTGAACCCGATATTTCTTATCTCCATATTCAAACCCTCGTTTTAGCTACTGTTCACCGAACGTTTCTTCCCTAGATTTCTGTCGATTCCAGCCTTTGTTTTCGATGATTTTGGTGGCGCTGGATTCCTTGTGAGTTGCTCTGTCGATTGCTACTCATTATAAGTTGTGGAACGACTTGTGGAAGTGAGCGTGAAGCTGCTGGTGTACAGGATTTCTGGAGAAATCTGATTGAGCGTTCTTTGATTGTTGTACGCTTCTGGGTAAGTGATTCCTTGCCAATTTAAGCCTCATTATAGGGTTGAGTAATACTCTGTAGGATTTGGTAGCTGAGTTATGCTACTGGACCTTAGAACCTTAGCTGTTGAGTTCGAATTTAAGTGAATTGTTAGATACCTGGTACAGATTTTCAGTTCCAGGGAGTCTCTGCCGTGTTTGCCGAGCCAGGAGAGATCTGGTTGCCTAGGCCGTGAGTTGCAGCGACTTGTGAGAACTCTGTTGAGGTATTTTAGGCTTGAAGGTACGAATTGAGCAGATTTAATAGCTTTGAGCGTGGACATGGCTGTGATTGATTTTATGAAATCTGCTGATGTGATTCCGTGCTTTTACGTGGTACAGTTTTGTTGAATTGTTTGAGTTGTACATTCTGTTTTCACGTATTGAATTGTATGCATTGTGAATTGAATATTGATTTGGCATACATGCATACATCTTGAGCCTGATTGACAGATTGATTGATGATCTGATTGATAGCCACGTTGTGACTGGCCGATAGATGTGTCGTGCCTGAAAAGTCCAACGCTATCATCGGAGTGGTGACTACCGGATTCGAGTGTCTACCACCGAGCTGTGATGGGCTGACGGGATCTGAAGATCACGGACCGATGATTTCCCCGGTTGATACACCGTGCGGGTATAGAGGCTGATTGTGATGATTTGCCAGTTGATACACTGGTCTAGCTATCCGATCCTTGATAGCCCTCATGCATTTCATAGCATTGATTATAGCATGTTGCATGATTAGCTGTTTTGATAGCTCTTCGTACTGATGTTTGACCTCGTATTTGTTTTCTTGCTTTTGTGTTGTTTGGGTCTGTGTTACCCATTTGCAGGATATTCAGGTAACCAAGCTGGACCGAGTGGAGTGCCAGCTGGTCGATCCCCGTTCCCTTGAGTCCCAGTTTATTTTATTATATGTATTGAACCGGGGGATGCTTCGTGTTTTATTGTATTGGAGATTTGTATTTGATTTGAGAATTGTTGTTACCTGCTTTGTATGAGTTTGAATTAACTAGGATTTTGATTATGAATATTTTGAAGGATGATTTTGAGTTCAGGCCCAAAAAATTTCGAAAAATTTTAAGCCCGATTTTACGCTTCCATGATTATGTGCTTAATTATGCTATATTCTCTGTTTATTAGCACGAGCCTGGCAGTTGATATCACATGCCTGGTTTGGTTGGAGTAGAGATCTGCGAGTTACCGACGTCATAGACGCGAGATCGGGGCACCACCGGCTTTGGATCACCAAGGAATGGAGATTTTCGAAACTTTGAGTGTGAGGGGTGGGGAAGGGAGGGGACGGCTGGTGTGTTTGGAGGCTAGGTTATGTGTTAAATTTTGAGTTATGAAAAATAAAGAGTGCCACAAATGACCCCTATGGATCTAATTAAGAAAAGGGGAGAAAAATGACATGATTGCCCCTCCAATTAATTGAAAAGATAATTAAAACTCATAACTTGGCTTTAAAGATTAAATATTTTCGAAATCAAGGCCTCCCCATATTTTAAAACAACTTAAAACTCAATATAACAACCTGTATAGGCGAAAAACGGGTTCCCTCCAAAATAATAATAAAAACTCAAAATTTCAAAAATTGTTTCTTAAAATAAAATAATTTCATTCTTAAAAAACTTATAACTTAAAAATATCAAATTATTTTCATTCCGATCGACCCTAATCTCGTCCACGCATCCGTAACTCAAACAGGCTGAAAAACAAGACATGCATACCATGCAGCATAAGATCATAATTAAATCATATAAAATGACATGTAATCATCTAAAAATATTTTTCCCCTAGTCATGCACTCATTTCTACGTAGTCAGGAATTTCTAGGCGTTACAAGAACATTAAGAATCCATCTCTTTTTTTGAACTAAATTTGCAAACAAATGTGCTGAAAATTTTGATCATCAAACATCAAATCCCAGTGGCTGTGACTGTCACGCCCCGAGATCGAGATGTTAGAGTAGGTGCCCAACTAGCCAACTTGTGGCGTGTGGGTTCTTGTTGACTCTATGTAAAACGATCTTTATTTATGAAATTCGTATTCTTTTATGGCATTATTTATCATCATTATTTTATAATGTTAACAATTGTGTTGGATAAAGACATGGAATGCACCATAGTGTATGTTAGATGTGATAGTGGATATGATGGCTATCATGAAACACATCTATAGTCACTGTGTATTCTAAACTCGTTCCTAGTCGATTGGGCCGTCAAAATGAGGATAAGGCCGCCCGAGTTTGAGACTAGCATCTGCGATGTGAAGTACCACGTTTCATTGATAGGGAACATTGTGATGTTCTGAGCATGCAGATGGATAGTGACCTGGTTGTCAGGCCTCGTGCTCTTAACAGAGTAAAATCATACAAACACACGCGGAAGCTATCAAAAAGCGGGTAAAATTTTCGCTTTGGCCTGACGGTTTAAAACCATATAATTTAAAATAGTGCGATATTCAAAATAGATATCCCAGTTCACGAAACCGACCAAACAACAAAACAAGCCAAGGTAAAACAGTATAGCATCAACACAAGTATCAGACTCCAGCAACAATATACAACAACTAAGCACAGGGCATCCCCTGGCTAACTGTACTGATACATACAAATATGTTATACGCAACTAGGATACTCTAGCCACCTCCTGGGGCACCTCCAGCTGGGTTATAGCCACGACCAGCTGTAAAACCTCCTGAAAAACAACACAACAAGGAAAACAACCAAGCCCCAGAGGGACATGGGGTCAAACCCCAGTACGGAGAGCAACTGAAATAGCTAAATGAAATGCATAAGATAAAATGCAGATGCTATGCATGAGACACAGGATAACAGCTGAAGGCTACAACCAACAAGGGAAAAAAGGAACTCATGTTGGGATCCGGATCGCGCCCCCCGGCGAGGCAGCGGAAGAACGAAAATCATGTGCCGGGAGACGATCAATACGATATAAGCAAAACAATTCTATGACATTCATAGGGTGTTTTAAAAGAATACCTTGCTGGCAACTCGTGCCTGGCTCCAACCGGAATTGCAAGAACGCCGGCTCTTTACGGTAGGTGGCGGTAGATCCGTCAATCAGGTCCATGACCGGAATCGATCTCCCTCCAATCAGCCTGCACTAGAAGGCTGAAGGATTTTATCGCCAACGGATTCTCCTCGAAAAACTAGGCCGAAACAATTTTCCGGCGGGCGGCGGCGGCGCACGGCGGCGGCGTGAGGCTTGAGGAAGAGAAGGGGCGGCGCTATATGATTAGGGTTAGGTTAAGAGTTGTTTCAAGTGTTGATTAATGAAGTCTAGTCTTAATTAAATAGACTAAGTGAAGGACTTGGACCGGCCCAATCATCACCACGACTTTATCGTAACTCCAATCACCGATCAGATCGGACCGATCGACTCAGTTTCCGAAACCGAACACTATGATCTGAAAAACCATTTTTCAGAACCCCAGTGCAAAATGACCGTTTTGCCCCTCAACA
>KV006612.1:371229-388646 GCA_001598015.1 Dorcoceras hygrometricum
AGAGTCTAGCAACATCGCCCCATGATCCCCTAGGTATCACTGATAGTGCTTGCAAGAACCAGTTGGTCGTGGTTAGCGTACAGTACGGTCCTTTCAATCCATATATCCCGATCAGAACAACGACCATTGGTAAATCGAGAGTCGCTATAGATCCGATAGCTATGCGTACATCTTGGAGATCGAATAGTGACATCGCGAGTGTAACTAGGTAAACACATTTACCTAAAACACTTCTAGTACTCTGGCCAGAGATTTATACACTATTATCCCCTCAGATAGCATAGGATATCCACGCATGTCTGCGAGTGGTGAATCCTCGACAACGATGCATCGACTCCTACATGCATCGGGGTCTCACCCAATCCCGACGCCTTATGACCCCAAGTGAGTCGGCAAACGGGTCAAAGTGAGACGCCTATCATGTAGAGTCTCAATGACGTTTCGAGTCGTGAGGACTAATCAGTACAACCAAGACCTCGGACTTATCCACTCGACAAATGGTAACCACTTGGAAAGTCCGAACGAGGGTAGTTCGATAGATCACCAGGTCACTATCTATCTGCATGCTCAGAACATCACAATGTTCCCTACCAATGAAACATGGTACTTCGCATCGCAGATACTAGTCTCGAACTCGGGCGGCTTTATCCTCATTTTGACGGCCCAATCGACTAGGAACATGTTCAGAATACACAGTGACTATTAGATGTGTTTCATGATAGCCGTCATACCCGCTATCACATCTAACATACACTTTAGTGCATTCTAGGTCTTTACTCAACGCAATTGTAAATCATCATACACACAATGAAAGTAAAGAATGCCATATAATAAATGCGAATATCATATATAAAGATTGTCATATACAAGAGTCTATAAACCCACACGCCACAAGTTGGCTAGTTGGGCATCTACTCTAACAACTCAAACATAGCTCCAGAAGATCTGCAACGAATCAGTGGCCACGGGGTGTGTTCAAAGTGTGGTAATGTGCCACTCGCCTTGACACTACACCCGAATACCAGATGCATCAAAAAACTCAACCTGCCGTTGCCTCGCCCATGAACTGTGGTAGTTAACCACTCGGCACATGGCGGCTAACAGATCCCAGCAGGGAGATGAGAGTGCGGTATTGCCGCTCTTCCTTGCATCCTGGTAAGAAACAACAGCAATATACAAGATACGAAGATGCAAGATACAATACACGAGGGATCTGAAACAATGCGTGTATGCACATCAATAAGACAGCTAGCATAAACACAAATTCTCAGCAAGCAACACACAACCATGTTCACCGAAACATCCCAGCAGCCTCACATTAAATCTCACGCCAATTCCAAGCTACATCAAGCTCAAATCCATACCTTATACTCTCTGTGCAACAATTACTACAAGCAAAGGTCCCGAGAAATCTGAATTTCAACATGTCGAAGCACACAGGGCATAAATCACAGGGACGCTAATACATAGAAAGCACGCTGGGAGTTACACACACTCAACCAGCTATCATCCTACACAACAACTCAACAGGAAGCTCAATTCTAGTCTAGGAACAAGATCTCATCGAATAAACGAAGTTATACCTGAACTACGAAATGCACGAGCTAAATCAGCAACTTCGTGCTTCTGCTCCAGCCCACAACAACCTCCAAAACTGGTACAGGATGAAAGAGCTCTTCGAGAGGAGGCCAACGCTACCTCGAACGCCCAAAACAACGGGAAATCGCCGGAGAAACTCATGGTGAACAGTACTAGGGTTCGAAGAACAGAGGTCAACAATGAGAGAATATTTCGCTAAGTGTGGGATCTGGTATCTCAAATCGAAGACCAAGTCTTCCTATAAATACACGCGTAAAAGCTGGTTAAGAAGTCCACCGACAAAACCGGACGACTGGTCCTCAAATCCAAAAGCTGGATTGTCTAACACCCAAAAGCTGGTACCAGACGTTGCATCAAAACGCTGCGTGCCAACTTACATAAACGACGTCGTACAGATCCAACAGCTGGTCGCTAACCCCTCGTCTGGATTCCTTAGCGCTAACCAAAAACGACGACGCACAACCTACGTCATCCAGACGCTAGCTCTCATGCAAAATAACCAGACGCAAGCTACAGTAGAGTTGACCATCGTTGCATCTGCTCTCAGCTGGACAACCAGATGACACACATGCGAACAAATCTCTCGCAGCTGGTACCAGATGCAACACTCAGAACGGCGTCGCACCAACTTATCAAAACGCTACCGTTTTGCCCTCAACAAACAAGATAAAGCAGCGGCTGGATACAAACACGCTACCAGACTTCACCTAACACAATGCATCCAGACTTCACAAAAACGACAGCATATCGAATTCTCGCGCTACCAATTAAATGTTGCGACTGGATTCACCACCGACCAGCTCTCACCACAAAACCAGATCTCACAACCAGATCTCTACTCCAAAAATACGAAAACTTCCAGAATTGCTTAAAATGTGAAATCTGACCCGAAAATACCAACCAAACTTCCAAACAGAGATCTGAACCACCAGAAATCTCTAAAAATCCGATTAATCCAACAATTAATCTTAATTAACTTTTCAGGTCTCACATTTCTCCCCCACTAAAAAGGATTTCGTCCTTGAAATCGGACAACAATTCTGATACACAACACAGCAGCAAAATACAAAACAGGAACTCGCCTAACACATGGCCAAGAGTTCAAGATAACTGAGCAAACAATTAATCAACAACTAGGGAAGAATTACAACCAAAAGCTACAATTGCTGGAAATTTAGATCAACAGCTACTCAAACAGATGCGGCCACTCGCTCTGCATCTTTTCCTCCAACTCCCAAGTAGCCTATTCCCTGCCATGTTTGCTCCATTGCACCATCACCAACGGAATGGTTTTATTTCTCAGCTGTTTCTCTTTTCTGCCAAGGATCTGCAAGGGATATTCCTGATAGCTCAACGATTGATCTAACTCAACTTTGTCGGTTCTAAGCACATGGGACGGATCTGGCTCATACTTCCTCAACATGGAAACATGGAAGACATCATGTAGAGAAGATAACTCTGGCGGCAACAACAGCCGATACGCTAACGGGCCAATCCTCTCAACAATCTCATACGGTCCGACGTAACGAGGGGCTAACTTTCCCTTGCATCCAAAGCGCATAACACTACGAAACGGAGAAACTTTGAAAAAAACTTGATCACCAACCTGAAACTCGAGAGGTCGACGCCTCTTATTGCATAACTGGCTTGGCGTCCTGGGCAGCTTTCATCCGCTGTCGAATAAGATCCACATGAACTTTCATTTGCTGCAAAAAGTCAGGGCAGATAGCTGCTTCTCCCCCACTTCTTCCCAACATACCGGTGATCTGCACTTCCTGCCATACAAGGCTTCAAACGGCGCCATACCAATCGTCACTTGGTAGCTGTTATTGTCGAAAAACTCCACTAAAGACAACGCGTCTTGCCAGCTACCTCCGAAATCCAACACAACAGCTCGTAACATATCCTACAACGTCTGGATAGTTCTCTCAGATTGACCATCTGTCTGGGGGTGATACGCTGTGCTCATAGCCAATCTGGTAGCCAAAGCTGTTTGCAAACTCTTCCAAAACCTGGAAGTAAACCTCGGATCTCTGTCAGAAACGATCGAAACAGGCACATCGTGCAATCTTACCATGAAATCCACGTACAGTTTCTCCATTTTCTTCAACGAGAACGTCATTCCATAGGGAATAAAATGTGCAGACTTCGACAGTCGGTCTATAACCACCCAAATAGCATCACATCCTCTGCTGGTACGTGGCAGATGCATCATGAAATCCATCGCTATGTGCTCCCAATTCCATTGGGCACTTCCAAACTCTGTAACAGACCACCAGGTCTCATCCTTTCGGCCTTAACCATCTGAACAGTTCAAAAAAACGTAGCGACAAACCAGCAACGTCACTTTTCTTCAACGAGAACGTCATTCCATAGGGAATAAAATGTGCAGACTTCGACAGTCGGTCTATAACCACCCAAATAGCATCACATCCTCTGCTGGTACGTGGCAGATGCATCATGAAATCCATCGCTATGTGCTCCCAATTCCATTGGGCACTTCCAAACTCTGTAACAGACCACCAGGTCTCATCCTTTCGGCCTTAACCATCTGACAGTTCAAAAAAAGAGCGACAAAACCAGCAACGTCACTCTTCAGGCCAGCCCACCAGAAGTGCGGCTTCAACGCATGGTACATCTTCCGTGCACCAAGATGAACACTATGTCTGCTACAGTGCGCTTCCCGGAGGATCTTCTCCTTCAAATCAATGAGGTTTGGCACAACCAACCTGCCACGAAACCTCAAACACCCATCGGACGAGACAGAATAATCCTCAAGTTCGCCAGTCCTGACCTTCAACTTCAACTCGTGGATGGAAGGATCAGTCCTTTGAGCTGCTCGAATACTCGAAACAATCTGTGGCTCCACTTGGAACGATGAAACCATAACGCAATCCTCAGCCGGGTAGAATCTCCAACCAGTAGTGTTAAGATGCTCCTGATCCTTAGAGATGTACAACGACGCAAGCATCTCACTAGCCTTCCTGCTCAAAGCATCGACCACTACGTTCGATTTCCCAGGCTGATATTTGATTTCGCAATCAAAGTCCTTTAGCAGCTCCATCCAATGACGTTGTCTCATGTTCAAGTCAGGCTGCGAAAACAGATACTGCAAACTCTTGTGGTCCGAGTACACCACAAATTGCTCGCCATACAGATAGTGACGCCAGATCTTCAACGCAAAAACAACGGCCGCTAGCTCCAAATCATGGACTGGATAACGAGTCTCGTGCGGTTTCAACTGCCGTGAGGCATACGCAATGACTCGACCATTTTGCATCAACACACAACCCAATCCATTGAGCGAAACGTCAGAACAAACAACGAAACCACCTGAACCGGATGGCAGAGCTAACACAGGTGCAGTAGTCAGCTTTTCCTTGAGCAGTTGAAAAGCATTCTCGCACTGCTCAGTCCATACAAACCTCTTGTCCTTATGCGTCAGTTGAGTCATCGGCTTTGCTATGCTAGAGAATCCTTCAATGAAACGACGATAATAGCCAGCCAGACCCAAGAAACTACGAATCTCGGAAACATTCCTGGGACGCTCCCAGTTCAGAACAGCATCAACCTTATTGGGATCCACCGAAATCCCCTCGGCTGAAATCACATGTCCCAAGAATACGACACGATCCAGCCAAAACTCGCACTTTGAGAATTTGGCATACAACTGCTGATCTCTCAACGTATGAAGGACAATCCACAAATGCTCCTTATGCTCCAAAGGAGTCTTCGAATAAACCAATATGTCATCAATGAAAACAATCACAAACTGATCAATGAACTCTCTAAAAACCCGGTTCATCAGATCCATAAAGACTGCAGGCGCGTTGGTCAAACCAAATGGCATCACCAAAAACTCGAAATGCCCATACCTGATACGAAAAGCAGTCTTCCCGACATCCTGATCTCTCACTCTCAGCTGATGATACCCTGAACGAAGATCAATCTTTGAGTACACCGTAGAACCTTGCAGTTGATCAAACAGATCATCGATCCTGGGTAGAGGGTACTTGTTCTTGACTGTCGCTTTGTTCAACTGGCGAAAATCAATGCACATCCGCATTGAGCCATCCTTCTTCTTCACAAACAAGATGGGCGCTTCCCACGACGACATACTAGGTCGGATAAAACCCTTCTCCAGCAAATCGTCCAACTGCACCTTGAGCTCTCTCAACTCCACAGGCGCCAGACGATACGGGGCACGAGAAATCGAAGCTGTGCCAGGCACCAGCTCTATGCTGAAGTTAATCTCCCATCTCGAAGGAAATCCAGGAATCTCGTCCGAAAACACATCGAGAAAGTGTCGCACCACGGGAACGTCACTGAGCTGCACGCGAGAAGAAGAAGACGCGTCCAAAGCGTAGATCATAAAACCAGCATTCCCTAAGGACAACAAGCTGAACATCTCCATCACTGAGACCAACGAGATCTTCGATTGAGAATCCTGGCCGTAGAAGTCCCACTTCTCGCCAGACATAGGACTAAAGCGCACAATCCCATGGAAACAATCCACAGAGGCCCTATAGTTGGACAACACATCCATCCCAACTATGCAATCGAAATACCACAACATCAAACGGATCAAACTCGCCACCAACACATGCTCACCAAACCGCAACACGCCATCTAACAAAACCTCCTGGGAGAACAAGCTCACACCGCCAGGGGTAGAATCAGAAACAACATCGCGCAAAGGAATGGTACACAGACCATGCTAAAAAACTAACGAATCAGAGATAAACGAATGCGATGCACCGGTGTCAAACAACACACGCACAGGAAAATCGAAAACAAGACAAGTACCTGCAATCACCTGACTCGGCGTCTCCTCGACCTGCTCCCTAGTGATGGCGTTGACCTGAGCATGCTGGGGTCAAGAGTAGAAAGGCTGAGACGACTGTCCGAACCGCGATGGACCAGGCTGCTGGAACGGCCTGAACTAAGTCTCACCCAACCGGGGCTGCTGAAACTGAAGGTAACGACCCCTAGACTGACCTCCTCGACCATGAGGCTGGGCCACGGTCTGCTGAGATACGAATGCGATGCACCGGTGTCAAACAACACACGCACAGGAAAATCGAAAACAAGACAAGTACCTGCAATCACCTGACTCGGCGTCTCCTCGACCTGCTCCCTAGTGATGGCGTTGACCTGAGCATGCTGGGGTCAAGAGTAGAAAGGCTGAGACGACTGTCCGAACCGCGATGGACCAGGCTGCTGGAACGGCCTGAACTAAGTCTCACCCAACCGGGGCTGCTGAAACTGAAGGTAACGACCCCTAGACTGACCTCCTCGACCATGAGGCTGGGCCACGGTCTGCTGAGATCCAGCTGACGGACACACTCTAGCAAAATGCCCGTACTGACCACAAAGGTTGCAGGAGCCCTGCACACCAACACACTGGGTAGAAGGATGCTTTCCACCACAAAAACTACAAAACTCGGCCCGAGAACCACTGCTACTCGAGCTGCCCGAACCAGAAAAGCCAGAACCCAAATTTTTCTTGAATTGCTGACAAAAACTGCCCAAAGGTCTCACAAAAACTACCCCAAGATATCCCAACGCCAGTCTCCAGCAAGGTACTCGAAGCGCCTTGCCACCAGCGCTCTGCCGCCTTCCTAAGAAAGAGGGTCACCAAACTCAGCCGAAGATCATCATCATACTGAACCCGATCGAAAAGGCCAATGATGTTCCGGAGCCACGAGTCTACATCCTCACTGGACTTGTCACCATTAAAGACTGGAGGGTTCATCCGCTGAAACCTCGCTATAACAACATCCATCCGCTCCACAGGGGGAGGCAAGTCACCAACTTCCTACTCGTCGCTAACACGAGTATGACTGCGAGCATTACGCCTATCCTCATTCTGTCCTGCTGATTCCTCAAACTGCCCCTACCTCTACCATGACGTCTAGGCGGCATCTACGAAAACACTCAACAGGATCAAGCAAAACAGAACAAATACATCATAGATAGCACATAACACAAACATGCAGCACGTAATCACATAGATCAAGCACATGCAACATACGATACTGTGCCTAGACTCAAGTGTGATCAAAGAAATTGAGCTTATCCCAGCTTAAGATTTGATACAAAAAATGTCAGGCCTCGTGCTCATAACAGAGTAAAATCATACAAACACATGCGGAAGCTATCAAAAAGCGAGTAAAATTTTTTCTTTGGCCTGACAGTTTAAAAACATATAATTTAAAATAGTGCGATATTCAAAATAGATATCCCAGTTCACGAAACCGACCAAACAACAAATGGCTACAAGCCAAGGTAAAACAGTATAGCATCAACACAAGTATCAGACTCCAGCAACAATATACAACAACTAAGCACAGGGCATCCCCTGGATAACTGTACTGATACATATAAATATTCTATACGCAATTGGGATACTCTAACCACCTCCTGGGGCACCTTCAGCTGGGTTATAGCCACGACCAGCTGTAAAACCTCCTAAAAAACAACACAACAAGGAAAACAACCAAGCCCCAGAGGGACATGGGGTCAAACCCCAGTACGGAGAGCAACTGAAATAGCTAAATGAAATGCATAAGATAAAATGCAGATGCTATGCATGAGACACCGGATAACAGTTGAAGGCTACAACCAACAAGGGAGCCAAGGAACTCAAACATAGCTTCAGAAGATCTGCAACGAATCAGTGGCCACGGGGTGTGTTCAAAGTGTGGTAATGAGCCACTCGCCTTGACACTACACCCGAATACCAGATGCATCAAACAACTCAACCTGCCGTTGCCTCGTCCATGAACTGTGGTAGTTAACCACTCGGCGCATGGCGGCTAACAGATCCCAGCAGGGAGATGAGAGTGCGGTATTACCACTCGCCCTTGCATCCTGGTAATAAACAACAACAATATACAAGATACGAAGCTGCAAGATACAATACACGAGGGATCTGAAACAATGCGTGAACAATGCGTGTATGCACATCAATAAGACAGCTAGCATAAACACAAATGCTCAGCAAGCAACACACAGCCATGTTCACCGAAACATCCCAGCAGCCTCACATTAAATCTCACGCCAATACCAAGCTACATCAAGCTCAAATCCGTACCTTATACTCTCTGTGCAACAATTACTACAAGCAAAGGTCCCGAGAAATCTGAATTTCAACCTGTCGAAGCACACAAGGCATAAATCACAGGGACGCTAATACACAGAAAGCACGCTGGGAGTTACACACACTCAACCAGCTATCATCCTACACAACAACTCAACAGGAAGCTCAATTCTAGGCTAGGAACAAGATCTCATCGAATAAACAAAGTTCTACCTGAACTACGAAATGCACGAGCTAAACAGCAACTTTGTGCTTCTGCTCCAGCCCACAACAGCCTCCAAAACTGGTATAGGATGAAAAATCTCTTCGAGAGGAGTCCAACGCTACCTCGAACTCCCAAAACGACGTTCGGAACAACGGTAAATCGTCGGAGAAACTCACGGTGAACAGTACTAGGGTTCGAAGAATAGAGGTCGACAATCGAGAGAATATTTCGCTAAGTATGGGATCTGGTATCTCAAATCGAAGACCAAGTATTCCTATAAATACACGCGTAAAAGCTGGTTAAGAAGTCCACCGACAAAACCAGACGACGCATAACAACCCAACGACTGGTCCTCAAATCCAAAAGCTGGATTGTCTAACACCCAAAAGATGGTACCAGACGTTGCATAAAAACGCTGCGTTCCAACTTACGTAAACGACGTCACACAGACCCAACAGCTGGTCGCTAACCCCTCGTCTGGATTCCTTAGCGCTAAACAAAAACGACGACGCACAACCTACATCATCCAGACGCTAGCTCTCGCGAAAAATAACCAGACGCAAGCTACAGTAGAGTTGACCATCGTTGACATCTGCTCTCAGCTGGACAACCAGAGGACACACATGCGAACAAATCTCTCGCAGCTGGTACCATATGCAACACACAAAACGGCGTCGCACCAACTTATCAAAACGCTACCATTTTGCCCTCAACAAACAAGATAAAGCAGCGGCTGGATACAAACACGCTACCAGACTTCACCTAACACAATGCATCCAGACTTCACAAAAACGACAGCGTATCGAATTCTCGTGCTACCAATTAAACGTTGCGACTGGATTCACCACCGACTAGCTCTCACCACAAAACCAGATCTCACAACCAGATCTCTACTCCAAAAATACGAAAACTTTCAGAATTGCTTAAAATGTGAAATCTGACCCAAAAATACCAACCAAACTTCCAAACAGAGATCTGAACCACCAGAAATCTCTAAAAATCCTATTAATACAAAAATTAATCTTAATTAACTTTTCAGGTCTCACACTGGTGATCTATCAAACTACCCTCGTTCGGACTTTCCAAGTGGTTACCATTTGTCGAGTGTATTAAGTTCGATGTCTTGGTTGTATAGATTAGCCCTTATTACTCGAAACATCATTGAGACTCTACATGATAGGTGTCTCACTGAGACCCATTTACCGACTCAGTTGGGGTCATCAGGTGGCGGGGTTGGGTGAGGTCCCGATATATGTAGGAGTCGAAGCTTCGTTGTCGAGGATTCACAGCTCGCCATTGTGCGTGGATATCCTATGCTATCTGAGGAGATAATAGTGTGGAAAATCTCTGGCCAGAGTACTAGATGTGTTTTAGGTAAATGGGTTTACCTAGTAATACATACGATGTCACTATTTGATCTCCAAGATGTATGCATGGTTGTTGAATCTCTAGCGACTCTCGATTTACCAATGGTCGTTGATCTGATCGGGATATTTGTGTTGAAAGGACCATTTTTAGGATAAATTTATTAGTTTTGGTGATAACAAAATAAGACAAGAATTTAACAGGAGATCTTTTTCAGTCGACGGGGTGCATTTCAGTAGTTGGTCTATTCGTTGGAATTCAGCAGATGGTTTGCAGTCAGTCGATAGTTTGATTTCAGCAGATGTATTAGGTTCGAACACAAGATTTTGAGAATTAGCGTGTTTTGTTAAGGATTGCAAACCGACATTGCTCGAAGTAGGCAAAACGACAGCGTTCAAGTAAGTTGGAACGACGTCGTTGAGATACACGTTTTCATATCAGCAGTTGAACCTGTCAGGGTAATCAGCAGGAAGAGTCTTTGAGGGTGATCAACAGTTGCATTAGATTATTCCATTGAAGAATGCAAAAACGACAGTGTTTGGATAAGTATAAGCGACGGCGTATTAGAATACCGCTAGGAATCAGCAGATGGAGTTTGAATACATTCAGCAGTTGGTATCTAATGATAGCGATAAAACGATTTCGCTCGGATAAGTCAAAACGATAGCGCTTTGATAATGATGAAACGACAACGTATTGAATTACCGCTAAGATTCAGTCGTTGGGCTTTGTGACGAGGATAATCAGCAGTTGCACCTCTTAAGGAAAATCAGCAGGTAGCTATAGTTGTTTTAGTTTCAGCAGATGGATACAGTGAATATTAATCAGCAGGTGATACTTGATAGCAAAACGATGTCGCTTGAATAAGTTAATACGACAACGTTTTGCCCTCGCACCAGAAAATCAGTCGTTTGGTTTTACAAAGGACCAGTCGATGGAAAAACACACATGTGTCAGCAGTTGATTTCTTTCAAGTGTTTTTCCAGTCGCAATATCACTAACAACGATGACGAAGGAAGTGCTGATTATCAAAGTAATTTCAGGCGCAAGCTTAATTGATTCAAATACGATCGTATACTCAAATGGAAAAGATCATCAGGATCGTACTATTGCCTGGAATTAAGGAGACAAGGTAGATACTATTTTGGGTAAATAGTACAAGATACAGAGGGCGTTTTTATGTGTTTGCACTAAAATGGAAAGAAGACAAATTGGCTCTGTCAATGAGCAATTTACCTTGTAGTGGAGCAGTAATTACGGTGTACAATTTTGGCAGAAATTCAAACGGGATTTATTTTCCTTTGAAGCATTTATGACCGTTGCAATCGAAGCCTATAAATACCAGAAGCTGGATTGAAGAAATCATCCTTTGCTATCATTCTATTGCGGTCACGCTGTCAAAATATTATCACGAGCTTTCTGTGCATTCATCTTTACGAAGCTCAAAGACTTGAAGAATACAACCTTTGTTATTCACTGAAATATCTCCAAGTCATCCTCTAGTTCAGTCTTTGAATCGAGTCTCTTTGTTTTAAGAAACCAGAGGATTTTACAGTACTCATATCGTATATTCATTGTCATATTCTATTGAGTCTGTAACGAACTATCTTTGTGAAGAAGTTCGAAAAACATACAAGTGTTGTAAACCAGCAGCTGCGTCTGCTTGGATTAGTGTGTTGATACTAGGTGTTCTCGTAGCTGCGGGCTTCGGGATCGGGTGTTTGTAGAAGGACTACTCACATCAAATCTTCTAGTGATACCTTCCGAGTAGGAAGAAGGGGAGACGTAGGACATTGAAGTCCGAACTTCCAGAAACAAATCCTGATCTCTTTGCTATTTACTTTACGCATTTACATATTGCTTGTTATTTACTGTTCACAAGTGAATCGGTTTTATTCTGCACTTTTCAAGTTAACCGAGAAACTTGCATAAAACTGAGATATCTTAAGTCTGGTAACTCGGACTTAAGTCAAGCCGTGTTGTAAAACATTTTAAAAGATTTCAAAAATCGAAGGAGTTCATTCAACCCCCCCTTCTGAACTCCTATTTATTTATTGATCCTATTTATGGGACCATCAAGTGGTATCAGAGCAGGCAAATCTCAGTTATTGAACAGTTGTGTTTCGTGCTTTATTATATCTTAATATGTCGATCTCTCACAACAAGATTCCTTTGTTTTCGAGGGAAGAGTATGATGACTGGAAAATCAGGATGCAAGCACATTTAGCGGCTATGGATGATGACATGTGGTATGTCATCACAGAAGGACCGTTAAAGATAATGAATCCAAATCTGGCGGTTGCTGTAACAAGTGGCGAGCCTCAGTTTCTTCCGAAGGACAGACATGAATATACTAATGAGGACAAGAAAAAGGCCAATCTAGACAACGTGGCAAAGGACATATTATTCAAAACGCTGGACAAAGACAATAATATGTTCAGCAAGATCAAGAACTGCGCTACTGCAAAAGATATCTAGGAAAAGCTGACCCAGATCTGCGAGGGCAATGACGAAACCAAAGAAAACAAACTAACAGTAGCCCAGCAGAAATATGAAGCGATCAAAATGAAAGATGGAGAGACCATGGCCGAGTTTGACGAAAGATTTAGCGCTGTGGTGATTGAGCTGAATAGTTTGGGCAAAGAATACAGCAACAGGGAGTTGGCGTTGAAGGTCATGAGAGCGCTACCCAAAGAATGGGACGTGAAGACAATGGCCATGAGGGAGTCAAAAGACTTGAACAAGCTAGAGCTGCACGATTTGTTCGCCAACTTGAAAGCATATGAGTTTGAGTTGGAGACAAGATCAGAAGCTGGACCCTCCACCTCCCAGCCAACAAAAGCCCTTGCTGCTACTACTGCTGAACAGTGCTCTCCCAGCACTAGCAAGTCTGTCGACCATCTTAGTGACGACGTCATGTCCCTCTTCGCAAAGAAGTTTGGGAAATTTATGAGAAGATCCTTCAACCCTTCCTCTCCTTACAACTGTTTTAATAAATCTGATAAATCTGCATCTAACGTGATATGTTTAAATTGTGAACGACCAGGGAACTTTGCAGCTGAATGCAACAGGCCCAAGAAAGATGACAGATACAGACGAGACAACAAGAAGGATGAGCGACACAAAAGAGATGAGGAAGATGATGAAAGAACTGTTGATAGGTCCAAAGACAAGTCCAAGGAAAAATTCAAAGAAAGATCAAAGGACCGGCAAATGAGGAATAACAGCAACAAGAGACCCAGCCGCAAGCATGACCGGAAAGTTTTGGTTGCTGAGGAAATCACCAAGAGCAGGGCAGACAGCGATTCAGACTCATCCAGCAGCAGTTCCTCTTCTAGTGACAGTGAACAGGAGGAAGTTCATTGTCTCATGGCTAACCAAACAGATGACGATGAGTTATTTTATTTTTCCAACGTTGAATTTACACGTGAGGATCTAGTTCAGGCACTGAACGATATGGTCCATGAGTACAAGACTCTATCTCACACATTTGAGGAAATCAAGGCCGAAAACACAAGTCTGAAAAATAGTTCAGCAGAATCTAATTCTGACGAGCTTGAGGATGCTGACAGCTTAAAGACTGAGTTGAGTAAGCTGAGAATAGAAAATGAATTGTTGAGAAGTGAGTCCAGCGAGCTCAAGGCTGAAGTTGAAAAGTTAACTAAAGAAATGAGCTCCTGGACCCAATCAGCTCGTGCTTTCCAAAAATTACAAGAAATCCAAAAGTCAGCACTTGATAGAACTGGCTTAGGTTTTAGTAATAGCGAAAGCAGTGAAGGAGAGACAAGTACTCAGTCACAACCGGTGTATGACAAGTTCAATATAATGGGCTTTGTCAAAGCTGACGTGATATATGATTGTTGCGAGTCGATAAGATATGATGACCAGAAATATTCCCAGCCAAGTCATGAAGGAAAGGAAAAGATGGCATCGGCTATCAAAGGCCTGAGAGTTCCAAGCCCAGCTGGTTAAAGAACAGATTGGACAAGGACAAAGCGAAAGCTGGTTCCAAGTCCTATGTTCCAAACCAGCAGCGGCATAAATTTAGGAAGGCAAATATGGTTGGAAAAAGACTTGGCCGAGAAGAGATCCTGTTGGTCAAAATGTAAAATCAAAACTTCATAGACCTGCACGTAATTTTGCACAGACTTTCGTGGATCCAAAAACTGGGAAAACTGTGAAAGTGATTCAAGTCTGGGTCCCGAAAGGGGTAATCCAATCTGGACCCAAGTAAAATTGGGTACCAAAAGCTGCTTGTTTGGTTGCAGGATAACAGGTACAAAGCAGCAGCTGAAACAACTTTGTGGTACCTCGATAGCGGATGTGCAAGACACATGACAGGAAATAGAAAGCTGTTAACAGACGTGATTCCTCACAAAGGAGCTAAAATTGTGTTTGGCGACAACGCTTACGGTAACACTGTGGGTAAGGGTAAGCTTATCCACGGTAACATTTCTATTGCTGATGTTCTTGTTGTTGATAATCTTAAATATAATTTGATTAGTATTAGTCAGCTGTGTGACAAAGGTTACACAGTCAAGTTTCAACAACACACATGCACGGTTCAGAGTCCTAGTGGTCTGACTGTGTTGGTAGGAAAACGTTCGGGGAATACCTACATTATCGACTGGTCAGATCAGCAGGAACCTGAACAATTGTGCCTTGCAGCTGGTTCTTCCAAGAGCTGGCCGTGGCACCAAAGAATGAATCACTTAAACTTCAAAACACTTGCCAAGTTGAGTGAACATGATATGGTTTCTGGTCTGCCAAAAATTAGCTTTTCTAAGGATAAGATTTGTGCAGCCTGCCAGCTGGGAAAACAAATCAAATCAACTTTCAAAAATAAAGGCGGAAACGTTCTACCCGCTGCCTTGAGCTCTTGCATATGGATCTCTTTGGTCCTATTTCAATCACGAGCTTAGGGGGAACGTCCTACACCCTAGCAGTAGTTGATGATTTTTCAAAATATACATGGGTGTTGTTTTTAAAAGCAAAATCTGAAACCGCCGACCAGCTGATAAGACTTTTAAAACGTTTGCAAAATGACAAATTTTGTTCAGTCAACAGGATAAGAAGTGATCGCGGTACTGAATTTCTAAATTTTAAATTACCTTCTTATCTGGAAGATTTGGGAATAAAGCATGAGCTTTCAGCAGCTAGAACTCCTCAGTAAAACGGGTTAGCTGAGAGGAGAAACCGCACTTTAAAAGAAGCTGCTAGATCTATGATTGCATATTCCGGTATTTCTCAAAAGCTTTGGGCAGAAGCAGTTAACATAGCGTGTTACACTCAGAACAGATCAATGATAAATAGAATGCATGATAAGACCCCATATGAGATCTGGAATGGCAAGAAACCTGATATTTCATATTTCAGGGTGTTTGGATGCAAGTGTTTCATTCATAACAATGGCAAGAAGCATCTAACAGCCTTTGAACCTAAATCTGATGCAGGAATATTTTTAGGCTATTCAGCAGTAAGCAAAACATTTCGAGTGTTCAACAATCGAAACTTAACAGTTGAGGAATCCGCTCTTGTGGTTTTTGATGAAACCAGCTTCAAGTCAAATTCAGCTGCAAGCCTTCACGATTTGTGTTCACGTCTGGAATCAACATCCCTTGAGGAATCAGACGATGACATTGTTGGGGAACCATGGCGGATCCGGATCCCGTCTCCCGGCGAGGCAGCGGAAGAAAAAAATTAGGCCGGGAAACGTTCAATACAATTCAATAATAACACAATATGAACCATTCATAGGGTGTTTCACGGGGTGTTACCTTGCTGACGACTGGCGCCTGGCTCCAACCAGAATCACAGGGAGACTGGCCCTTCACGGTAGGCGGCTGTAGATTCGTCAATCAGGTCCATGACCGGAAGAGAGACTCCTTCGTCAGCCTGCACTAGAAGGCCTGACGAGATCGGCATGGACGGAAACTCCTCGAAAAGTCGGCCGGAACAAATTCCGACGAGGGAGGCGACGGCGGCGTGGTGGCCGACGGCGGAGGCGGCTAGTGAGGAGAGGAGGGAGGCGGCCGAGAATTTGTAGCTAGGGTTAGGGTTGTATTAGTTGTAATATTGTGAGTTATGAAGCCCTAGTCTACCTTAAGTAGATTAGTGATGGACTTGGACCGGCCCAACGGGCCCGGGTCCAAATGACGATATCCATCACTGCAACTTCATCACAACTTCGATCGCCGATCAAATCGGACCGATCGACTCAGTTTCAAAAATTGAATATTATGATCTGAAAAACCATTTTTTAGAACCCCAGTGCAAAATGACCGTTTTGCCCCTCAACAGCGGAAATCACGATTTGACCCCTGTTGACTTTTAGGAAGTCGTACTTCCAAAAATTCTCCTCCTATGCTCAACACATTGAGCTCAGTTTCCGTGCGGGAATCTCGAATCCAGTACTTGTGTGACCCTCAATGGTTCAGGGATACAGCTAGCCATGGGCCCACAACCATTGTGGCTCCGGAATCACAATTCCGGACTTGCCCATCGGATCATGGTAAGAGCGTCTAGCAACATCGCCCCATGATCCCCTAGGTATCACTGATAGTGCCTGCAAGAACCAGTTGGTCGTGGTTAGCATACAGTACGGTCCTTTCAATCCATATATCACGATCAGATCAACGACCATTGGTAAGTCGAGAGTCGCTAAAGATCCGATAGCTATGCATATATCTTGGAGATCGAATAGTGACATCGCGAGTGTAACTAGGTAAACCCATTTACCTAAAACACTTCTAGTACTCTGGCCAGAGATTTATACACTATTATCCGCTCAGATAGCATAGGATATCCACGCATGTCTGCGAGCGGTGAATCCTCGACAACGATGCATCGACTCCTACATGCATCGGGATCTCACCCAATCCTGCCGCCTAATGACCCCAAGTGAGTCGGCAAACGAGTCAAATTGAGACGCCTATCATGTAGAGTTTCAATGACGTTTCGAGTCGTGAGGACTAATCAGTACAACCAAGACCTCGGACTTATCCACTCGACAAATGGTAACCACTTGGAAAGTCCGAACGAGGGTAGTTCGATAGATCACCAGGTCACTATCTATCTGCATGCTCAGAACATCACAATGTTCCCTACCAATGAAACATGGTACTTCGCATCGCAGATACTAGTCTC
>KV006612.1:389240-406988 GCA_001598015.1 Dorcoceras hygrometricum
TTGCGCAACGGCACCCGTGTTGTCGCAGTACACCGGGACTGGACCAACTCCATTAGGAATGACGCCCAACTCTTGGACGAAATTCCTTATCCAAACGGCCTCCTTAGCAGCAGCTGATGCTGTGATGTACTCAGCCTCAGTGGTTGAATCCGCGATGGTGTCTTGCTTGGAACTCTTCCAAGAGACAGCACCACCATTGAGCATGAATACAAATCCAGAGGTTGACTTAGAATCATCCACGTCACACTGGAAGCTAGAATCAGTGTAGCCTTCCACTTTCAGTTCACCACCCCCATAGACCATGAACATATTCTTAGTCCTTCGTAAGTACTTAAGAATATCCTTCACAGCCTTCCAATGCAATTGGCCGGGGTTGGCCTGGTAGCGGCTCATGACACTCAGAGCATATGCGACATCCAGTCTAGTCGAGATCATGCCATACATAATACTACCTATTGCCGAGGCATACGGCACACGTGTCATACTCTCTATCTCCTCATCAGTCTTCGGACACATAGACTTAGATAGAGTGACCCCGTGGCACATAGGTAGGTGTCCTCTCTTGGACTCTTCCATAGAGAACCTCTTAAGTATGGTATCGATGTAGGTGGCCTGGGTGAGTCCGAGCATCCGTTTCGATCTATCCCGATAGATCTGTATTCCAAGAATATAGGATGCTTCACCCATGTCCTTCATCAAAAATCTACTAGACAACCAGACTTTAGTTGACTGCAGCATTCCTACATCATTCCCAATGAGTAGAATGTCATCAATGTAAAGTACGAGGAATGTCACAGCGGTTTTAACTACCTTCTTGTATACACATGGCTCCTCGGGATTCTTGATGAAACCGAATTCCTTAATTGTTTCATCGAATCTCAGGTTCCAACTTCGCGATGCTTGTTTGAGACCGTAGATCGATCTCTGAAGCTTGCATACCTTATGCTCGCTTCCAACAGATGTGAAACCCTCAGGCTGCGTCATATAGATCTCTTCCTTAATGTTTCCATTAAGGAACGCAGTTTTCACATCCATTTGCCATATCTCATAGTCTTACCATGCGGCTATGGCAAGTAAGATTCTAATTGACTTGAACATTGCGACTGGCGAGAAGGTTTCATCATAGTCAACACCTTGCCTTTGAGTGTAACCTTTCGCGACCAGTCGTGCCTTGTAGGTCATTACCTTACCATCAGGCCCAAGTTTCCTCTTGTATACCCATTTGCACCCAATAGGAACGATTCCTTCGGGAGGATTAACAAGAGTCCAAACTTGGTTCCCATGCATTGAGTCAAACTCAGACTGCATCGCTTCAAGCCACAAATTAGAATCAGCATCGGAAATTGCCTCCTTGAAAGTTCTTGGATCAGATCCAACAACTTGATCACCTTGATCATCTTCAAGGAGAAAACCATATCTCTCAGGAGCCCTAGGAACCATTTCAGATCTCCTAGGTGCGACCATTTCTGGTACTGGCTCTGGAGGTGCGGGAGACTCACCTGGTACTTTGATTGGATCTCGAACCTCTTCTAGTTCTACTATTTTGCCTTTTCTATCAATTAGAAATTCCCTTTCCATAAAGGTGGCATTCCTAGAAACAAACACTTTTGTTTCACTTGGATAGTAGAAGTAGTATCCAATGGAATTCTTTGGATACCCAATGAAGTAGCATAAGATGGATCTCGTATCCAGCTTATCTCCCACTGTCTGCTTCACGTAAGCAGGACATCCCCAAATCCTCATGTATGAGTACTTGGGCGGTTTGCCCATCCATATCTCATATGGAGTCTTATCCACTGCCTTGGTGTGGACATTGTTCAACAACATTACCGCCGTTTTGAGCGCATAGCCCCAAAACGAGATAGGAATTTCAGTGAAGCTCATCATAGATCGAACCATGTGTAACAGGGTTCGATTACGACGCTCCGCTACACCATTGAGCTGTGGTGTGGCCGGAGGGGTCCACTGTGCGAGAATCTCATTCCCCTTCAGATAGTCTTGAAACTCAGCACTTAAGTATTCACCACCTCGATCAGATCGAAGTGCTTTAATACTTTTGCCTAACTGATTTTCTACTTCAGCCTTGAATTCTTTGAACCTTTCAAAGGATTCAGACTTGTGCTTCATCAAGTACAAGTACCCATACCTAGAGTAATCATCGGTAAAGGTGATGAAGTATGTGTGACCGTACTTAGTACCAATACTAAGTGCGCGAGTTGGAACGTCTTTTAATTTTAATGTGTATAAATCGTTTTCGCGTTCCCCAATTCCGATTAAATATTCATTCTTGTAAATATTGCAAATCGAATTAGCAAACATACAAGAATATCCATCACTATCAAGCATAGAAACAGAAATAATGTTCTTTATTAATTCGGGAACAAAAAAAACGTTTCGTAATAACAACTTAAAATCAGAAGACAGAAATAAATTAACATCTCCTATAGCTACTGCAGCAACTCTTGCTCCATTGTCAAGCCTCAAGTGGGTCTCACCCTCTCTAAGACGTCGGCTTCTTGTCATAACCTGCAAATCATTGCAGATATGAGATCCACATCCGGTATCAAGTACCCAAGAAGTCGAGCTAAGAGACATATTTATTTCAATATAGAACATACCTTTCGCAGTTCGCAACTGCTCGAGGTACTCTTTGCAGTTCCTCCTCCAATGCCCAGGCTTGTGGCAGTGGTGGCAAACATCCTCATGATTGTTTGGCTTGGAAGCCTTTGCCTTTGGCTTCTTGGTGGGCTTTTCCTCCTTCGCAGGGGCAGAACGCTTCTTTCCCTTGCGTCTGGGCCCCTTCTTCGCAGAGGAAGAAGAGCCCATAAGGAGGACTGACTTGTCCTTCTTTATGGTTCCTTCAAACACTACAAGCATGTTAACCACCTCTTCAAGGTGGCTGCCAGCTTGTTCATGTTGAAGTTGACCACAAAGGGGTCGAATGCAGCAGACAGTGAGAGGAGAAGCACATCCATAGACAGCTCGTGTGGAAGTGTGATATCAAGGCCCGACAGCTTTTCAACGAGCCCAATCATACGAACCCCATGCTCGCGGACCGAAGTCCCATCGTGCATGCGGCTCGTCATAAGCTCCTTGACAGCCGTGAACCTCTCATGTCGAGAGTTCTCCCCGTACAGTTATTTGAGATGAAAAAGTATGTCAGCAGCATACTTTGTCTTCTCAAAGCGCCGTTGCATTTCATTGGACATCGACGCCATCACATAGCATCGAGCTTTAACCTCGTCGTCCCACCATTGTTTAAGCGTAACCAGCTCCTCAGGGCTGATATCGGCAGGGGCTTCCTTCGGAGGGCACTTCTCTATCGTATAAAGAAGTTTCTCCGAAGCCAACACAAGGTTGAGGTTGCGGAGCCAGTCTTGGTAGTTCAGACCGCTGAACTTGTTGCTATCCAGTATAGCAGCGAGTGAGTTTTTGAACGAAGACATTATTAATGCAGTTATACTGAAAAGAAAACAGACAATCATTACTAACTATATATAAAATAATCGCTAAGACATAAAACAAGGTCGTTAAGTTTTATGAATTAGCCTCCCACTATTTTAACGATTTCACCACCCTCTAATGAAATCGAGAAAGCAAGTTTCTTTAGTGGGTACACAGAGCCCAATTAAGCGATCATGGACCCAAATAATATCAGCCATCCATGACCCCCAAAAGGTAGTTTCCGATTGCAACCGGTGCAACCTCCATGTATTCACCTCACGTCCAGTAAGGGCCCAATAATATGACTCCGTTTACTATCACGTGTCAAGATGACCCATAAATGTTGAGTCGTGAAGGAAGGTCCCCTTAACGTCCCCAATAATATGAGCCAACGTTAAAGGGAGTTCCAACCGACTCACAACAATTGTCATTGTCGTGGACAGCTTTCCGGCATACATGACCCCCTCAATAATATGAGCTGGGCCATGTATACGGGTAGCATCGGCGTACACCCATTGTTGATGGAAGGTAGGGATAATTTAAACAAATTTAAATTACCTTTAGCTTATCGAATAAACTTTTATCTTGATATTAGTTTTAAATCGCATTTAAAACGAGTGATTTTATTTTTGAAAATTTGGTCTCATGCAATATATTTTAAATCATATTTAAAACATGCAGATTCAACTAACTATATATCACATATATATAAACATTGGGATGATCGATCGCGAGAGCTATGCGGTCCGTGGTTGCCAGCCACGGACCTGGGTCCAATCCTAGGGGTAATGCAATATGCAATGCAATCCTATTACAATGCTTCCGGTTCTACAGATCTTCGGTCTTCAATATCCTTGATCTTCATTGTCCAACCGTCTTCGGATGTCCTCCCACTAAATCTAGTAATTTACATTTCAATATACCATGACATATAAGGGATACATTTTTCAAGGGGTGGGAACGGGCCACAAACAGGCCCACTTTAAATGATAATCAATATTTACAAACCGAAATCACAAAAACCTATCGCATACACCTAACAAATTGGGCACGGCTTTCGATCATCCCAATCATGCAGATAATCTAATTAATATGCATAAATTAAATAATCAAATTATTTATCGCAAAATCATATTTTAATTACGAAATCGCATTTTATAAATAAAATCGTATTTTGTTGATAAAACCAAATTTTGATCAACAAAATCATATTTAATTTATAAAATCATATTTAAAAATTAAAATCGTATTTTGTAATTTTAATTGTATCAAATTAGGCTTAAAACAATTCTAGGCCCAAAAAACTCAAAATTTCAAAATCGACCAAAATGGGCCCGATATCGAATATCGGCCCGAAAACTTCACGGGCTGCCCGGGACAGGCCCGAACTAAACCCTAGAAGAAATCAGCCGTCACGACATCGCCGGAGCATCGCCGGGCGGCGGCCGCCACCAACAAATCGTGCGCGGCACAAGGCCGCGCGCGGCCGCGACAAGCGCGGCGCAATCGCGCGATGCGCCAACAATTGGCGCATATAGTTGCGCGTCCAGCCATCATCGTCGACCACTGTGTAGCGCAACCTGTGCGCGACGTCCAGCCATCGGCGCTAAGATGGCGTGCGGATCATGGCCGCACGCTGCTGCGAATTTGCGCAGCATGTGGCGCAACAACTTGCGCCCGACGGCGCGCATCCATTTCGCGCGGCCGCAGGCCACTGGCAGGCCATCAACAGCGCAACATCTTGCGCTGAACAGGCCAGCGATCGGCCACTGTTGCGCGTCGGGCGTGCATGCGATGCGCGCGCATGTGCTTGTGAGGAGGGGCGCCGTCGCATACGGCGGCGGCCGGCGGCCGACTTCAAAAATATTTTGATCTCAATCTGAAAATCGAGGTTAGATACAATATGGCAACAATTGTATTGATCAGATCCGAACCTTGGCTCTGATACCACTGTTGGAGAACAACGGTGTAGGATCCGGATCCAAATCAAAACCACAATACGAACCATTCATAGGATGTTTTTGTTGATTACCTTGCTGGAAACTCGTGCCTGGCTCCAACCGGAATTACAAGAATGCCGGCTCTTCACGGTAGGCGGCAGTAGATTCGTCAATCAGGTCCACGACCAGAAACAATCTCCCTCCGATCAGTCTGCACCGGAAACAATCTCCCTCCGGCGAGGCAGCGGCGGCGGCGGCGTGCACCGGCGGAGGCGGCGTGAGGTTGGAGGAGAGGTGGGGCGGCCGAAGTTTTAGAGCTAGGGTTAGGGTTTTGTGCAATGTAATTGTTATGATTATTAGTTATGAAGCCCTTAAGTCTAATTAAATAGACTAGTGATAGACTTGGACCGGCCCAATGGGCCCGGGTCCAACGGATGAACATTCGGTTCATCCCTATCACCGTGAGTTCATCATAACTCCGATCGCCGATCAGATTGGACCGATCAACTCAGTTTCCAAAACCGAATACTATGATCTGAAAAACCATTATTCAGAACCCCAGTGCAAAATGACCGTTTTTCCCCTCAACAGTGGGAAATCACGATTTGACCCCTGTTGACATTTAGAAAGTCGCACTCCCCAAAATCCTCCTAAAGTTCTCAACGCATTGAGCTCAGTATCCGTGCGGGAATCTCGAATCCAGTACTTGTGTGACCCTCAATGGTTCAGGGATACAGCTAGCCGTGGGCCCACAACTATTGTGGCTCCGGAATCACAATTCCGGACTTGCCCATCGGATCATGGTAAGAGCGTCTAGCAACATCGCCCCGATGATCCCCTAGGTATCACTGATAGTGCCTGCAAGAAAAGAGCGTCTAGCAACATGCCCCATGATCCCCTAGGTATCACTGATAGTGCCTGCAAGAACCAGTTGGTCGTGGTTAGCGTACAGTACGGTCCTTTCAATCCAGTATATCCCGATCAGATCAACGACCATTGGTAAATCGAGAGTCGCTAAAGATCCGATAGCTATGCATACATCTTGGAGATCGAATAGTGACATAGCGAGTGTAACTAGGTAAACCCATTTACCTAAAACACTTCTAGTGCTCTGGCCAGAGATTTATACACTATTATCCCCTCAGATAGCATAGGATATCCACGCATGTCTGCGAGCGGTGAATCCTCGACAACGATGCATCGACTCCTACATGCATCGGGGTCTCACCCAATCCCGCCGCCTAATGATCCCAAGTGAGTCGTAAAACGAGTCAAAGTGAGACGCCTATCATGTAGAGTCTCAATGACGTTTCGAGTCGTGAGGACTAATCAGTACAACCAAGACCTCGAGCTTATCCTCGACAAATGGTAACCATTTGGAAAGTCCGAACGAGGGTAGTTCGATAGATCACCAGGTCACTATCTATCTGCATGCTCATAACATCACAATGTTCCCTACCAATGAAACATGGTACTTCGCATCGTAGATACTAGTCTCGAGCTCGGGCTGCCTTATCCTCATTTTGACGGCCCAATCGACTAGGAACTTGTTCAGAATACACAGTGACTATTAGATGTGTTTCATGATAGTCGTCATACCCACTATCACATCTAACATACACTATAGTGCATTCTAGGTCTTTACTCAACGCAATTGTTAATCATCATACAACACAATGAAAGTAAAGAATGCCATAAATAAATGCAAATATCATATATAAAGACTGTCATATACAAGAGTCTATAAACCCACACACGCCACAAGTTGGCTAGTTGGGCATCTACTCTAACACCAAGAACTTTCAAGGAGGCAATTTCCGATGCTGATTCAAATTTGTGGCTTGAAGCAATGCAGTCTAAGTTTGACTCAATGCATGCGAACCAAGTTTGGACTCTTGTTAGCCCTCCCTAAGGAATTGTTCCTATTGGGTGCAAATGGGTATACAAGAGGAAACTTGGGCCTGATGGTAAGGTAATGACCTACAAGGCACGACTAGTCGCGAAAGGTTACACTCAAAGGCAAGGTGTTGACTATGATGAAACCTTCTCGCCAGTCGCAATATTCAAGTCAATTAGAATATTGTTAGCCATAGCCGCATGGTACGACTATGAGATATGGCAAATGGATGTGAAAACTGCGTTCCTTAATGGAAACATTAAGGAAGAGATCTATATGACGCAGCCTGAGGGTTTCACATCTTTTGGAAGCGAGCATAAGGTATGCAAGCTTCAGAGATCGATCTACGGTCTCAAACATTGCAGTCAACTAAAGTGGTTGTCTAGTAGATTTTCGATGAAGGACATGGGTGAAGCATCCTATATTCTTGGAATACATATCTATCGGGATAGATCGAAACGGATGCTCGGACTCACCCAAGCTACCTACATCGATACCATACTTAAGCGGTTCTCTATGGAAGAATCCAAGAGAGGACACCTACCTATGTGCCACGGGGTCACTCTATCTAAGTCTATGTGTCCGAAGACTGATGAGGAGATAGAGAGTATGACACGTGTGCCATATGCCTCGGCAATAGGTAGTATTATGTATGGCATGATCTCGACTAGACCGGATGTCGCATATGCTCTGAGTGTCACGAGCTGCTACCAGGCCAACCCCGACCAATTGCATTGGAAGGCTGTGAAGGATATTCTTAAGTACTTGCGAAGGACTAAGAATACGTTCATGGTCTATGGGGGTGGTGAACTGAAACTGGAAGGGTATACTGATTCTAGCTTCCAGTGTGACGTGGATGACTCGAAGTCTACCTCTGGATTTGTATTCATGCTCAATGGTGATGCTGTCTCTTGGAAGAGTTCCAAGCAAGACACCATCGCGGATTCAACCACTGAGGCTGAGTACATTGCAGCATCAGCTGCTACTAAGGAGGCGGTTTGGATAAGAAATTTCGTCCAAGAGTTGGGCGTCATTCCTGATGGAGTTGGTTCAGTCCCGATGTACTGCGACAACACGGGTGCCGTTGCGCAAGCAAAGGAGCCTAGGTCTCACCAAAGATCCAAACATATACTGAGGAAATACCACATAATCCGGGATATTGTGGCTAGAGGTGACATAGCAGTTGAGAGAGTCGCCTCTGCGAACAACGTTGCTGATCCACTTACGAAGCCCTTGCCAGGACCGTTGTTTGAAAAACATCACGAAACAATGGGACTGCGTCTGATGAGTAGTTGGCTTTAGGAAAAGTGGGAGATTGTTAGAGTAGATGTCCAACTAGCCAACTTGTGGCGTGTGGGTTTATAGACTCTTGTATGAAACGATCTTTATATATGATATTCGCATTTATTCATGGCTTTCTTTATTTTCATTATGACTATAATGTTAACAATAGTGTTGGATAAAGACCTAGAATGCACCATAGTGTATGTTAGATGTGATAGAGGGTATGACGGCTATCATGAAACATATCTAATAGTCACTGTGTATTCTGAACTCGTTCCTAGTCGATTGGGCCGTAAAAATGAGGATAAGGCCGCCCGAGATTGAGACTAGTATCTGCGATGCGAAGTATCGTGTTTCATTGGTAGGGAACATTGTGATGTTCTGAGCATGCAGATAGATAGTGACCTGGTGATCTATCGAACTACCCTCGTTCGAACTTTCCAAGTGGTTACCATATGTCGAGTGGATAAGTCCGAGGTCTTGGTTGTACTGATTAGTCCTCACGACTCGAAACGTCATTGAGACTCTACATGATAGGCGTCTCACTTTGACTCGTTTGCCGACTCACTTGGGGTCATTAGGCGGCGGGATTGGGTGAGACCCCGATGCATGTAGGAGTCGATGCTTCGTTGTCGAGGATTCACCGCTCTCTTACATGCGTGGATATCCTATGCTATCTGAGGGTATAATAGTGTATAAATCTCTGGCCAGAGTACTAGAAATGTCTTAGGTAAATGGGTTTACCTAGTTACACTCGCAATGTCACTATTCTATCTTCAAGATGTATGCATAGCTATCGGATCTCTAGCGACTCTCGATTTACCAATGGTCGTTGATCTGATCGGGATATATGTGTTGAAAGGACCGTACTGTACGCTAACCACGACCAACTGGTTCTTACAGGCACTATCAGTGATACCTAGGGGATCATGGCGCGATGTTTCTAGGCGCTTTACCATGATCCGTTGGGCAAGTCCGAAATTGTGATTTCGGAGCCGCAATGGTTGCGGGCCCACGGCTAGCTGTATCCCTGAACCATTGAGGGTCACACAAGTACTGGATTCATGATTCCCGCACGGAAACTGAGCTCAATGTGTTGAGCATATGAGGAGAATTTTAGGGAGTGCGACTTCCTAAAAGTCAACAGGGGTCAAATTGCGATTTCCCGCTGTTGAGGGGCAAAACTGTCATTTTGGACTTAGTAATCTGAAAAATTGTTTTCGCATCATAATACTCAGTTTTGGAAACTGTGTAGATCGGTCCGATCAGATCGTCGATCGGAGTTATGATGAAGTCACGCTGATAGGGATGAACCCAATGTTCATACGTTGGACTGGACCCGCCCCAGGTCCAATGGGCCGGTTCAAGCCCATCACACCTATACTTAGTCTTGAGCCTAGGGTTGCATAACACAACTCACACAAACCCTAGACTCCCTAGTTGGCCGCCGCCCCCTCCTCTAAAGCCTCACGCCGCCTTGCGCCTTGCGCCTTGCGCCGCCGTGTGCCGCCGCCGTCCGCCGCCCTCTTCGTGATCGGACTTGTTTCGATCACCGCGACGAGGTGATTCCGTCCGTGGCAAATCCATCAGCTTTCTAGTGCAGGCTGATTGGAGGAAGATTGAATCCGGTCGTGGACCTGATTGACGATCTACCGCCGCCTACAGTTTGAAGTGCCGGTTTCCTCGAGAAACTGGTCGGAGCCAGGTGCCTAGACGCCAGCAAGGTAACTATCTACGAACACCCTATGAATGTTTGTAGATTATATCAAATGTATTGAACACTTTCCGGGCAAATTGCTGTGTTGCATATGTTTATATGCTTGCATTCCCGCATGCTGCATACACGCATGGTATTCCTTTCCAGTTTTGGTAGTCTTTGTACCATTGTTGAATTGATCTACATTTTATTCCTTGCTGTTTATTTCTGTTGTATTATTGCTCTCCGTACTGGGGTCTGACCCCATGTCCCTCCGGGGCTTGGTTTGTTTCTTTGTTGCGTTGTTTTCAGGAAACCCAGGTTCTACAGCTGGTCGTGGTTTCAACCCAGCTGGTGGTGCCCCAGGAGGTGGCTAGTGTGTCCCAGTAGCATATAGCATATATATATATATATGTATCAGTTAGCAAGGGGGTTGCCCTGCGCTTTGTTGTTGTACCCGTAGGGGAATATGATACATGTTTGAATTATTTATGCTTTATTGTGGATTGTTTATGACTTGGGAAACTTATTTTAAGTAATCGTTGTATTTTAAATTATATGTTTAAAACCGTCGGGCCTAAAAGCGAAACCCACTTTTTGATAGCTTCCGCATGTATTTATCTGTTGTAAGCACGAGGCCTGACAATATTTTTTGGGTAAGTTGGTGCAATGATGCTAGATATTTTCATCTTCCTATTTGTAGGAGAATACTATGAAAAATGAATTTTTCCGCTCATGTTAATTAGAATTACATAAGAAGTGATTGTGTCTTTTTCATCTCTTCTGTTAGATGGAATTATATAGAAAGTGGGGATTTGTCCTTTGGAACAATAAAAATTCAATTTGGTTTTTTTTCCGATCATTTAGTTATTGTTAAAGAAACTACTTGTCCTTTTCAGTTTTTTAACTTTATGTTTCATGTTTGGTAATATTTGCGATATGTCATCTCTTCTGTTAGATGGAATTATATAGAAAGTGGGGATTTGTCCTTTGGAACAATAAAAATTCAATTTGGTTTTTTTTCCGATCATTTAGTTATTGTTAAAGAAACTACTTGTCCTTTTCAGTTTTTTAACTTTATGTTTCATGTTTGGTAATATTTGCGATATGTTTATTATACGTATGTGTTTAGCTGATGAGTAGCAGTGGAGTGACAGAGTCAGGGGAGAGTGAGAAGGTTCTGCTGTTGTTGGAGAGTGGTGTTAGATTGCATACCACGGTGTACATGAGGTATGGTTCTACCGATTAACACGTCATTTTTTTTTTCAATTCTGTGTTTCTTGATTTTAAAACATGATTTTCGTTTAGCCACATCTTTTTCATCAATACATGGAGCTCCATGTACATAGAGAAAAAATATAATAATAGTTTCTTGGTTCCAAAATAAAAAAGAAGAAGAGGAGATTAGTGCATATGTTGTTGGCAGAAAGCAAGGGCTGTAAATTAGTACTTTGTATCGCTCTTGTCGTTGGCAAAAATTAAAAGCTACAATTAAAAAGTTTTCCGAAAAAGTCCCTCGTATCTAATGCATATCATTTTTGGACAATTGTGGATCTTTCTTTTAATAAACAGGTTGTCGGTTCTTGGGCCATTTTGCTTATCTTGGGGACAAAATTGCACCTGCAAAGCTGAAGAATGATGGGACGTCATAAATATGCTGCAGTACCCCAACCTATATTTTGTATTTGGGTCGACATTGATTTACCGTTGCGATGCTCGAAGCTTTTGTATGAAAACACACTGTATGAGTAAGATTCATTAATATCTGTTATGATATTATAAGTTGAGCAAGTGTAATTCTTGAGCAGATTTGAAAGTTTCACGGAGAAAATTTGTGGTTTTTAAAATTTGTACTTGTATTTGTACTTATTCGGGATATCCCATCCCGACCCTACGGGATCCCGAATATTCGGGTCGCGACATTTTCGGGTACAGGATCGGGATAAAATTGATTCCAAAATTTTATCGTGATGGGAATTGGGGAAGGGGGTTACGGGTCGGGACCTTACCCGATTCCACCCCTACACGAACCCTAGTAGATATCCATACTGGGAAGACTGTCAAAGTAATTCAAGAATGGGTCCCGAAAGGGGTAATCCTATCTGGACCCAAGTAAAATTGGGTACCAAAAATTTGTTTTCATGATTGCAGATCAACAGGTACAAAGCTGCAAAATAATTTATCATCTGGTATCTAGATAGCGGCTTTGCACGATATATGATGGGAAATCCAAAGCTGCTATCAGATTTGACACCGCACAAAGGAGCTAAGATTGTGTTTGGTGATAACTCACACGGTAACACTGTGGGTAAGGATAAGCTTACCAATGGTAACATTTCCATTAATGATATTCTTGTTGTTGAAAATTTGTGCTTTAATCTGATTAGTATAAGTCAGATGTGTGACAATGGTTACACAGTTAACTTTCAAAAGCACACATGCACAGTTCATAACTCTGATCGTCTGACAGTGTTGGTAGGAAACAGATCTAGGAATACCTACATTGTCAACTGGTCAGATCATATGAGGTCTGAACAGATTTGCCTAGCAGCTGAATCTTCCAAGTATAAGTCAGATGTGTGACAATGGTTACACAGTTAACTTTCAAAAGCACACATGCACAGTTCATAACTCTGATCGTCTGACAGTGTTGGTAGGAAACAGATCTAGGAATACCTACATTGTCAACTGGTCAGATCATATGAGGTCTGAACAGATTTGCCTAGCAGCTGAATCTTCCAAGAGTTGGTTGTGGCACCAAAGGATGAACCATCTGAACTTCAAAACACTTGCCAAATTGAGTAAGCTTGAATTGGTTTCTGGTATGCCCAAAATAAATTTTTCACAAGACAAGATTTGTGCAGCATGTCAGCTAGGAAAACAGATTCGATCTACTTTTAAAAAGAAAAACGGTCAACGTTCTTCCCGAAGCTTAGAGTTTTAACATATTGATCTTTTTGGTCCTATACCCGTAACCATCTTAGGGGGAACAAATTACACCCTGGTTGTTTTTGATGATTTTATAAAATTTACATGGGTGTTGTTTTTAAAATCGAAAGACCAGACCGCTGACCAGTTGATTAACCTTTCAAAACGTTTGAAAAATGACAAATCTTGTACTGTCAACCGGATAAGATCTGATAGAGGTACTGAGTTTTTAAATTATAAGCTATCCTCTTATCTGGAAAACATTGGAATTAAGCATGAGCTTTCAGCAGGTAGAACACCTCAGTAAAATGGGTTAGCTGAGAGGAGAAACTGAACTTTAAAAGAAGATGCTCGATCTATGATTGCTTATTCCGGTATTTCTCAAAAATTCTGGACAGAAGCAGTTAACACAGTTTGCTACACTCAAAATAGATCGATGATTAATAAGAATCATGGAGTTACCCCATATGAGATCTGGAGTGGCAAGAAGCCTGATATATCTTATTTCAGGGTGTTTGGGTGCAGATGTTTCATTCACAATAACAGTAAAAAGCACCTAACAGATTTCGATGTCAAATCTGATGCAGGTTTATTTCTTGGATACTCAGCTGTGAGCAAATCCTACCAAGTGTTCAACAACCGAAGCTTGACGATTGAAGAATCAGCTCACGTGGTGTTCGACGAAACCAGCTTTCGTACCAACTCAGCTGCGAGCTTACATGACTTGTGTTCACATCTGGAATCAACCAGCTTAGATGAATCAAGTGATGACATGGCACAGATCCGATGCACAGCTGATCCCCAACCAGCTCTGGACACACCACAAGATAACGCACAAGCAGATCTGACAGATAACCCAGTAGTTATTGATTTGACTAACGTTGACCCCGTGCAGGAACAGATCTCATCTAGTATGCCAGCTGCGGGTGTTGGACCAACTACTGCACAAGTGGATACACAAGAAGATTCTACAGTATATCAATTGGTATCCAGACCAGCAAAAATGCACAAGATAATTCATATCAATTGGTATCTGACCCAAATCTGGAACAAAGCCCTTATCAATTGGTGTCAGAAAATCAAGATCAAGCCAACCAATCAAATATCCAAGCTGAACAAGGAGAAAATCCAATAGGATCTGATCTTCGATGGAATAGAAATCATCCACCCGAGCAGATCATAGGTAATGTACATTATCCTTTTTGCACACGAGGCCAGCTTATGCATGAGTATTTCAATTCATCATTCATATCGCATATAGAACCAAAGCTGATAGAAGAAGCCTTAGCTTACCCGATGTGGATAGACGCTATGCAAGAAGAACTTAGCCAATTTAAGAGAAATAATGTATGACAACTAGTTCCCAGACCTACTAATCATTCAGTGATAGGAACTAAATAGGTCTTTATGAATAAGCTGAATGAAGATGGCGTAGTAATTAGAAACACGGCTAGACTGGTAGCTCAAGGATTTAGACAAATGGAAGGCATAGACTTTGATGAGACTTTTGCACCAGTAGCCATATTAGAAGTCATTCGCATGTTTCTTGCATATTCTGCATATAAAGACTTCAAGGTCTTTCAAATGGAGGTGAAGAGTGACTTTCTAAATGGCATCTTAACTGAGGAAGTGTATGTTGCACAACCTCTTGGCTTCGTTAATCATACATATCTAGATCACGTATACAAAATGGATAAAGTTCTATATGGTTTGAATCAAGCACCCAGAGTTTGGTATGATACACTTTAAAAATTTCTTATCGAGCATGATTTCACAATAGGCACCGTCGATAAGACATTATTTAAGTTTGTCAAATCTGATCATGTTCTGTTGGTACAAATTTATGTAGATGATATTATGTTTGGGTTAACTAACCCCAAATTGTGCCAAAAGTTTTCTACGTTGATGCTGGACAAGTTCGAGATGAGCATGATGGGTGAGCTGACGTTCTTTCTGGGATTACAAGTGAGACAGCTTGACAATGGGATCTTCATCAATCAAGCAAAATATACGAAAGAACTGCTGAAGAAATTTGGCATGGACAATTTGTCAGGCCTCGTACTTACAACAGATAAATACATGCGGAAGCTATCGAAAAGTGGGTAAAATTTTCGCTTTTAGGCCCGACGGTTTTAAAACATATAATTTAAAATACAACGATACTTAAAATAAGTTCCCAAATCATAAACATTCAACAACAAAGCATACTATATATATATGCTATATGCTACTGGGACACACTAGCCACCTCCTGGGGCACCACCAGCTGGGTTGAAACCACGACCAGCTGTAGAACCTGGGTTTCCTGAAAACAACGCAACAAAGAAACAAACCAAGCCCCATAGGGACATGGGGACAAACCCCAGTACGGAGAGCAATAATACAACAAAAATAACAGCAAGGAATAAAATGCAGGTGCTATGCATGAGACGCCAAGGAACAATGGAATGCTCGACCCACAAGAGAGCTAAGGAACTCAAACATAGCTCCAAGAAACATCGACAACGTACAATGGCCACGGGGTGTGTTCACAGTGTGGTAGTGAGCCACTCTCCATGACACTACTCCCACTTATCAGATGCATCAAACAATTCAACCTGTTGTTGCCTCGCCCATGAACTGTGGTAGTTAACCACTCGGATCATGGTGGCTACGATCCCAGCAGGGAGATGAGAGTGCGGTATTGCCGCTCGCCCTCACATCCTGGTAAGAAAATAACAACAATACAACAATGGTACAAAGACTACCAAAACTGGAAAGGAATACCATGCGTGTATGCAGCATGAGGGAATGCAAGCATATAAACATATGCAACGCAGCAATTACACAATTAGCATACACAATCCTCAACAGAACACAACCAGCAGGCACGGCCATTCCACATACCAGCAGCTACAATTATCCAAGCCATAATCTCGCTGTAAATTAAGCTCAAATCCGTACCTTATACTGAGCAAAAACTAACCCTGCGACAAATCCCGAAGACTCTGGTAAAAGCCTGTTAAACACACGGCATACACAACGTAAATCTAACAGGTTGCTAAACCAGCTCACGTCTGGGAGTCTCACTCGACCAGCTGCTTCATATACCTCAACAATTACATAGAAAACTTAAAAACTATGGCTAGGAACAAGGTCTCACCGAAAACCAGAACGTAGTTCTACCAAAACGACGCAACACTCGAACGACAGCAACTTCGCGTTCCTCGACTAGCCAATTACAGCTTCTAAAACTGGTATGAATTGGAAGAGCTTCTCAAGAGGAGTCCAACGCTACCTCGCACGAGCCAAAACAACCACCGGAACGACGGGAAATCGCCGGAAAAGCTCACGGCTGAACAATGTTCTAGGGTTCGAAAGATAAGGAACGAAAGGCTGGAAATATTTGCTAAGTATGGGAAATGGTATCACAATTCGAAGACCAAGTCTTCCTATAAATAGCACTAGCAATGACTGGAATCACTTCAAACAATTGTCCACCGACAAACCAGTCGACGCAAACAATTTCCCAAACCAGCAGACGCAAGAACCAACAGCTGATGAAATCTCGAGCCACGCTAAACAAATCCAGTCGCTAACTACAGTGATCACTACCAGCTGCAGGCTACAGTAGCGAACAATCTTTTGCAGCTGGACAACCAGACGCTGTTTTGAAATACAAAAGTTGGACAACCAGTCGATCGGACGCTAAAATCAATCACAAAGCAAACCATCGACTGGTCCTCAAAACGGCGTCGCACCAACTTATCCAGACGACGTTGCATAGGATGTTCAATCCTTAATACCAGCTGCTGGTCATCCAGACGCAAAACACAAAACAACGCACAACGCTTCCCTCGTCTGGTACCAGTCGCAACGTACCAACACAACCAGTCGCAAGCACAGGAGCGCTGACCCGCGTTGACCATTGCTCTCGACTGCTCATCCAGACGCAACAACTCCTCACATAAAACCAGTCGCAGCTACAGTGCACACCCAGTCGCAACATCTCAAACGACGGCGTTTCAAGCCCTGCGCTACCAAAACAAGCTACGACTGTTTTCGCCACCGACCAGCTGCTAGTCCACAAACCAGCTTTCGCCTCAAAAACTCAGAAACACGAAAGCATCCAGAAATGCTCAAACCTCAAAACAGAGATCTAAACCACAAAATCTCCAAATCCACCGATTAATTCCAACAATTAATCCTTAATACAAAATCAGGTCTCACACGAACCAAACCCTAGAAGAATTCAGCCGTCACGACATCGCCGGAGCTTCGCCGGAGCGGCGGCAGGCCGGCGGCGACGCCACAACGAAAGGCGTTTCAAGCCCTGCGCTACCAAAACAAGCTACGACTGTTTCCGCCCCCGACCAGCTGCTAGTCCACAAACCAGCTTTCGCCTCAAAAACTCAGAAACACGAAAGCATCCAGAAATGCTCAAACCTCAAAACAGAGATCTAAACCACAAAATCTCTTAATCAATCGATTAATTCCAACAATTAATCCTTAATACAAAATAAGGTCTCACATTTCTCCCCCACTAAAAAGGATTTCGTCCTCGAAATCACAACAACAAT
>KV006612.1:407398-434750 GCA_001598015.1 Dorcoceras hygrometricum
ACCAAAGACAACGCGTCTTGCCAACTACCTCTGAAATCCAACACAACAGCACGCAACATATCCTCTAACGTCTGGATAGTTCGCTCAGATTGGCCATCTTTCTGGGGATGATACGCGGTACTCATAGCCAATCTAGTGTCCAAAGCTGTCTGCAAACTCTTCCAAAACCTGGAAGTAAACCTCGGATCTCGGTCAAACACGATTGAAACAGGCACACCGTGCAATCTAACAACAAAATCAACGTGCAGCTTCGCCATATTCTTCAACGAGAAGGTCATCCCATAGGGAATGAAGTGTGCAGACTTAGACAAACGGTCTACAACTACCCAAACAGCATCGCATCCTCGGCTGGAACGAGGCAAATGTGTTACGAAATCCATCGCAATGTGCTCCCAATTCCATTGGGGCACCTCTAAACTCTGCAACAGACCCCCAGGTCTCATCCTTTTGGCCTTAACCATCTGGCAGTTCAAACAACGAGCGACAAAACTAGCAACGTCGCTCTTCAGGCCAGCCCACCAAAAGTGCGGCTTCAAAGCATGGTACATCTTCCGTGCACCAGGATGAACACTATGTCTGCTACAGTGCGCTTCTCGAAGGATCTCTTCCTTCAAATCAATCAAATTGGGCACAACCAACCTGCCTCGGAAACGCAAACAACCATCGGACGAGACAGAATAGTCCTCAAGTTCGCCAGCCCTGACTTTCATCTTCAACTCGTGGATTGACGGATCGGTCCTCTGAGCTGCTCGAATGCTAGAAACAATCTGCGGTTCCACTTGGAAAGATGAAACCATCACACAATCCTCAGCCGGGTAGAATCTCCAACCCGTAGTGTTAAGATTACAGTGGTTGCGCCAGCCAGTGGCGCAACCGTGCGCATAGTAGCGCAACAATTGCGCTGGACAGTGGCCAGCCATGTGCGACAACCAGCAAGCAACGGCGGCGGCAGATCGCGCAACAATTTCGCGAAGCGGCGCCCAGCTCTCGCAACCGGTCAGCCAGCGATCGGCCAGTGGTTGCGCATCCTTGCACGAAGCCGCAGCAACCATTGGCGCAACGGTGCGCGAACCAGCGGCCAATTCACGTCCGCCATGCGCGGCCAGCGTGCATGCTTTGCGCGCGATCTCGCGCACGGAGGGGCGCCGCCATGCGTGGCGGCGCCGTGGCCGGTTTCAAAAAAATTTTTTGTTCAATCGATTCGCAATTTCAAGATCAGATACAATTATGACATCAATTGTATTGAAAGATCCGAGCCTTGGCTCTAATACCACTTGGGGAACCGTGGCGGATCCGGATCCCGTCTCCCGACGAGGCAACGGAAGAACAAAATTAGGCCGGGAAACGTTCAATACAATTCAATAATAACACAATATGAACCATTCATAGGGTGTTTCTCGGGGTGTTACCTTGCTGACGACTGGCGCCTGGCTCCAACCAGAATCACAGGGAGACTGGATCTTCACGGTAGGCAGCTGTAGATTCGTCAATCAGGTCCACGATCGGAAGGGATACTCCTTCGTCAGCCTGCACTAGAAGGCCTGACGAGATCGGCACGGACGGAAACTCCTCGAAAAGTCGGCCGGAACAAATTCCGGCGAGGGAGGCGGCAGCGGCGTGGTGGCCGACGGCGGCGGCGGCTAGTGAGGAGAGGAGGGAGGCGGCCGAGAATTAGGAGCTAGGGTTAGGGTTGTATTAGTTGTAATAGTGTGAGTTATGAAGCCCTAGTCTACCTTAAGTAGATTAGTGATGGACTTGGACCGGCCCAACGGGCCCGGGTCCAAATAACGATATCCATCACTGCGATTTCATCACAACTCCGATCGCCGATCAGATCTGACCGATCGACTTAGTTTCCAAAACTGAATATTATGATCTGAAAAACCATTTTTCAGAACCCCAGTGCAAAATGACCGTTTTGCCCCTCAACAGCGGAAATCACGATTTGACCCCTGTTGACTTTTAGGAAGTCGTACTTCCAAAAATTCTCCTCCTATGCTCAACACATTGAGCTCAGTTTCCATGCGAGAATCTTGAATCCAGTACTTGTGTGACCCTCAATGGTTCAGGGATACAGCTAGCCGTGGGCCCACAACCATTGTGGCTCCGGAATCACAATTCCGGACTTGCCCATCGGATCATGGTAAGAGCGTCTAGAAACATCACCCCATGATCCCTAGGTATCACTGATAGTGCCTGCAAGAACCAGTTGGTCGTGGTTAGCGTACAGTACGGTCCTTTCAATCCATATATCCCGATCAGATCAACGACCATTGGTAAATCGAGAGTCGCTAAAGATCCGATAGCTATGTATACATCTTGGAGATCGAATAGTGACATCACGAGTATAACTAGGTAAACCCATTTACCTAAAACACTTCTAGTACTCTGGCCAGAGATTTATACACTATTATCCCCTCAGATAGCATAGGATATCCACGCATGTTCACTATCTATCTGCATGCTCAGAACATCACAATGTTCCCTACCAATGAAACATGGTACTTCGCATCGCAGATACTAGTCTCGAGCTCGGGCGGCCTTATCCTCATTTGACGGCCCAATCGACTAGGAACTAATTCAGAATACACAGTGACTATTAGATGTGTTTCATGATAGCCGTCATACACACTATCACATCTAACATACACTATGGTGCATTCTAGGTCTTTACTCAACGCAATTTTTAATCATCATACAACACAATGAAAGTAAAGAACGCCATAAATAAATGCGAATATCATATATAAAGATCGTTTCATACAAGAGTCTATGAACCCACACGCCACAAGTTGGCTAGTTGGGCATCTACTCTAACAGACATGGCACAAACAACATCAGTTGAGGGGGAACAACCAGCAGTGGTCACAACGCACAACAATATTCAACAAGATCCAACAGGTAATCCAGTTGTTATTGATTTAACTAACGTGACTCAACAGCGGGATCGGATTACAAGTGCACCAACTGCTGGAGGAGAAGCGTCAAAGAATCAAGATAATATCCAATCAGACGACGCTCAACCAACGACTGGACAACCAGCTGCAAAAAATTTTCTATTGGTATCAAGTCCACCAGCTGGACAACCAGTCGCGACACCTTCTCAATTGGAATCAAGACCATCGACTGGTGAACCAGCCGCAAGAACTCATCAATTGGTTTCACATGCTGGTGAACCAGTCGAGAGCACATCTAGGCCACCAGCTGGTCAATCAGCAGCAAGCATTTCCTACCAGCAGGAAGCAGACGCACAAGCTAGCGACTCTCCACATCTAATGGCGTCTGCTGATCCAGTAGCTGCAAATCATCCAGCAACACAGGGGGAACAACAAAGAACAAATCCCATTGGACTTGATCTTCGGTGGAATAGAAATCATCCACCTGAGCAAGTCATAGGTAATTTCGAATCCCCTGTTCGCACAAGAGGCCAGCTATCTCAGTATGATCATTTTGATGCTGCTTTTCTTTCACATATAGAACCAAAACAAATAGATGAAGCCTTAGCTGACCCAAGCTGGATAGAAGCTATGCAAGAAGAGTTAAATCAATTTGCACGTAATAAAGTTTGGCAACTTGTACCTAGACCTAAGAATCATTCAGTCATAGGAACTCGATGGGTCTTTAGGAATAAACTAAATGAAGATGGCGTAGTAACAAGAAATAAGGCTAGATTGGTTTCACAAGGATTTAGACAAATGGAAGGAATAGATTTTGATGAAACATTTGCACCAGTAGCTAGATTAGAAGCTATACGTATGTTTCTTGATTATGCTGCACATAAAGACTTCAAAGTCTTTCTGATGGATGTCAAGAGTGCATTTCTAAATGGTGTCTTGACAGAGGAAGTGAATGTTGTACAACCTCCTGGCTTCATAGATCATACAAATCCAGATTTTGTTTACAAACTGGACAAGGCTCTATACGGGTTGAAGCAAGCACCCAGAGCCTGGTATGACACACTCACAAACTTCCTGCTTGAAAATCAATTCACAATAGGCACAGTTGATAAGACGTTGTTTAAATTTGTTAAGGATGACCATGTCTTACTTGTTCAAATTTATGTTGATGATATTACTTTTGGGTCAACTAACCCCAAACTGTGCAAAAAATTTTCTAAGTTGATGCAGGATAAATTCGAGATGAGCATGATGGGGGAGCTGACATTTTTATTGGGCTTACAAGTTCGCCAGCTGGACAATGGAATCTTCATTAACCAGGCGAAATACACAAAAGAATTTCTGAAGAAATTTGGAATGGAAAACAGTTCAGCAGCAGCGACTCCCATGAGCTCTACAATCAAACTGGATAAAGACGAAGCTGGAACTGCCATCGAGGTATCCCTGTATCGTGGTATAATAGGCTCTTTTCTATACTTAACTGCTAGCAGACCAGACATCATGTTTGCTGTCTGTATGTGTGCTAGATTACAAGCAGAGCCAAAGCAATCGCATTACATTGCTGTAAAGAGAATATTGAATATTTGAAGGGTACTCCTAACGTGGGTCTTTGGTATCCCAAAGACTCCGGCTTTCAACTAATTGGGCACAGTGATGCAGATTACGCAGGTTGCAGGATTGATCGCAAGAGCACAAGTGGGACATGTCAATTCTTAGGGGATCGACTGATCTCCTGGTTTAGTAAGAAGCAGACATCAATCGCCACATCAACAGCCGAAGCAGAGTATCTTGCTGCTGGTAGTTGTTGCGCTCAAATCCTATGGATTCAACATCAATTGAAGGATTACGGCATTGATGCTTCCGAAGCCCCTATTCTCTGTGACAACACAAGTGCAATTGCAATCACCCAAAACCCTGTGCTGCATTCAAGGACCAAACACATCGACATCAGGCACCATTTCATAAGAGACCATGTGCTGAAGAAAGACGTCCGGCTGGAGTATGTGTCGACTGACCAGCAAGTTGCTGATATCTTCACAAAGCCTCTGCCAGACGCTAAGTTTTCTTATTTTAGAAACATCTTAGGTCTCCTTGAATTGCCTTGATTGTTTGTGTACTAACGCATATTGCAGGTTGATTAGCCATTGCTTAAATCAGCAGTAGGTCTGTTGTTCAGGGGGAACGACTAGACTATCGGCTGAGGTAAGTCTCTTGCGTTGGGAGATTATCGGTCGTAGGGGGAACCAGGAGCTGATTTAATACGCGTGACGTCAGCAGAACATGCTACGCCTGGACATACTCAGTTGTTGCATGTATACTCTGATGCTTATATGTGACCAGCTCCTGCCACCCTCAACGAAATATTAAACCAGCAGTAATATTTTTACATTTACTGTACCAGCTGTGACGTTTTAAACATTGGCACGAATCTATTTATTTTTGTATTTTATTCGATTAAACTTTTGGAAAATATTTTCACCGTACGATCAAATAGTTTGCAAATATTTTTCAAATAATTTCCAACAGTGTACGCGCTAACGGATGGTTCACACGTGTTGTTACCATACAAACTGTCACATCGAAATTTTTTCTCTTTCCAGTAACCTTTTCGCATTCCTTACTTTAATTACGGCGTTTCCCATTTCAATTACTCTTACCTTGCTCTATTCTCTTCGAGTGTTCTTGAGTATTTCTCTCGATAGTCTTCTCTGCGTATATCTTTGAAAAGTTTTTCAGGTGTTATTTCCGACCTTCTACTATTCAGATATGGCCTTGCATTCTACTCTAACACGGTGCACATCGACTTTGCATCGGTTTTGGCTATGGAAATCCCAGGTATTGTCTCTGTGCTTCATGCTCTGACAGCTTCTGGCCTAGAGGGATTCTTGGGTTATCCTGCGGTGGTTTACGAATCGGAGTTGGTTGAGTTTTTCAACAATGGTTCTGTAAAGGACGGCCTTGTGTTCAGTACTGTGAACGGCGTATCGATTGAGATTTCGGAGCAGTTGTTGGCGGAGACCTTTGAGTTGCCAGTGGATGGGCTATCGGAGTTATCGGAGATGCCAAAGGATAAAATTTATGATGCTCAGAGCATCGTTTCAATGTCAGGAGAGCCGGTGAATTTGTCTGGGCGGAAGCGTCAGATGAAGATAGAATATCGCCTACTGTGTGATATAATGGCAAAGTAAATTTCAGTTAAAGCAGGGTCATTCAATGCTCTCACAGTGGAGAAGTTTGCATTGTTAACAGCAGTGGTCTGTGGCGTAAAAATGAACTGGGCTAGTGTTTTGTTCAACATCTTTAAGAAAATGGTTACTCCCGGGGCTAAGCAAGCCAAGGGTTATGCTGTTCAAATAAGTCTATTTCAGTTAAAGCAGGGTCATTCAATGCTCTCACAGTGGAGAAGTTTGCATTGTTAACAGCAGTGGTCTGTGGCGTAAAAATGAACTGGGCTAGTGTTTTGTTCAACATCTTTAAGAAAATGGTTACTCCCGGGGCTAAGCAAGCCAAGGGTTATGCTGTTCAAATAAGTCTATTGCTGGAGAACATTCCTAATTTGAACTTGGGAGAATCTTCGGAGTTTCCAGTCTCCAAAATACTGACGGCGAAGATGGTGCATCGTTATATCTCTGTCATTGATAAAGAAAGCACCCAGGAAGTCGCTGATGCCTCACCGATGAAGCAAGCATCAAAGAAGCCAGGGGCATCAAAGAAAAGACCAGCTGCTGTTCCAGTGGAAGCACCAGTGGTCAAGAAGAAAAGATCTTTAAAGAAGAAATCAAGCTCTTCTCAATCGGCCTTGGAGATGGTGGTGGTAGCCCAGGAAGCCATTCCTATACAAATTATTCCTGCTACACCAGCTGTAGAGCCTATGTTGAGGACCAACAGGCAAAAATTATTGAAAAGCACCCAGCTGCTGAGGTTGCTGCTACAGCTGGTGAACAAGAACCAATCGGTGAGCAAGTGGAAGAACAACCAGCGGTTGAATCATCTTTGGAGAAACCGACTGCTGAAGGTGCTTTTGAAGAAACAACAGACGATATTAGCGAGAAGGCTGATGAACCTGTTGTTGAGCCAGTCATGGCTAACATTGTGAATAATGAGGTTTCTAATGCTGATGATGTGGACACTATCATTCAGCAGGTGCTCTCAGAGACTGTACAGTCAGCATCCACTGAGGAAGAACAAGTTGAAGAATTAGATATTCATGGTTCTGCTGTTACAGGTCTTTCAACCGTATCTATTGACGAGCGACATTGGTTCGATCTTTCCCATGAGGAACTTATTGCTAGATGGGATGCAGAGCGACCAGTTACTACTCCTCCTGACACTGATGAAGAGATAGAGGTTGAGAGGAAAATTGGAATAGCTGAGGGTGTACAGGTAGCTTTCTCCCAGCCGGAGTATACTATGGAAGAAAAAGCGGATATGGAGCTAAATGATGATGATAAGTTTGTTTATGAGTGGTTTGATGCTGATGAGGCAATGCCTTTGGACGAAATCATAATGACTATTCCAGCTGAACTTCCACTGCCTTCGGCTGAAGTAGAAATTACAAAAATCGTTCGTGGTGCGACTGTGTATATTCCAGGGGTTGAGGAAGGAGATTGGTACAAGGCCACTCTTCCAAAGGTTCTCCATGAAGAGAAAGGAAAGGAGCCTCTAGTCCTGAAAGATGGCCAAGGGTAAGCCCCCGAAAGAACATTGCTCTTTAATTTGTGCAGATATAGATCTACTTGTACAGCTTCGTGAGAAGGTAATCGATGAAGTAGAAAAGGTCTTTCATTCATTCAGTTTGAGTAGGTTGGCAAATTTTCAAATCGATGAATCATATTTTCCTAAGGAGCAACAAGTTTTGTATTGGGCGGAGGCAGAATCCACAGGAGTGGCACTTCAACGCAAAATGTACATACTTTTGAAGTACAGAGCAGTGCTACTGAGAAAATATTTGGACGGGTGGGTAGCAAATTATGTACCCGGTGAAGGAGATTCGGCGGTTCACCTCAAAGTTATTGATATGCTATCCGATCTTCTTTGTTTTTTCTTGGAGGAACTCAAGCAGCAATCAATGTTACACGGTCTTCGATGGGATAGGCCTTGCTGCTCAATGTTGTTTGAAGGTCGCTTGGGTAGTCACAGAGCTATTCCTGCATACACTACTTTTGAGGTTTCTAGCCAGCGCCAGTATGATGACACTCTTCCTCCGACGAGTAAATTTTTCAGATTGATGAAGAAGAGATGGGCCGATATCTGTATAGAGGTTGCACATTTTGTTGTTTCAGGCAGGCTTCTTCCAATGGGATCTATCAGCTTCAGCAGATCTTGTTTAGTGGGTGAACCGGTTTTCCATGTTGCTCCTCGACCGTCTTCAGTTTTTGCTTTACGGGTATCTGAATTTTGTACAGTGTTTGTTAATTACAGTCTCTTTAGCAGTGTGAATATGGAGGATATTAGAAATCTTGTGGGTGCTATTGCTCTGGAAAGAACCGTTTTGATAAATGTACAGAGTTCCGTTCTCGTTGTTCCAAGTGCTCAGTTACCATTAGATCCGCATCAATCTTCTCCGTCCTTTCCCGATGACACTTCTATGCATTTTGATGAGACAGACATTGCTACCCCTATTCCTGCTTTCTCTCTACCAGGCTCTTCTACTGTCTCTCTGAATATCACCGACGCGTTAAACCAGCTGCAAGCGTCACTTGATCAAATCAGCAATAGAGATGATGGTGCCGCGCTTAAAGACACCATTCTTATGCACCTCCGCGACATTGAGAAGAAGTTCACCGCACGCTTTGACGCACAAGACAGATGGATTGGGGCGTTGCGAAATGATTCTAATGATCAAAGAAATCTCTTGTCACTGGAAATTAAATCATCTCACAGGCAGTTGCACACTCAGATTACCGCTGCTACTATTGACCAGATTGACATGCAAAGGGAAGTGAAAGAGGTGAATGCCAAGGTGGATGCTATAGCCACGAACTTGGAGCTTGTTAAAAGAGATGCTGAGGCCACCAAGGAAGCTATCTTCCACCAGCTTTTCGAATTTCAAAGTCAGGCTCAGGCCAATCATATTATTCTTACCACCCAGCTGGGACTACTCGTGGATGGTCTTAACCGGGGTGGTAATGACAAAAAGGGGGAAGGAGATAGCAGCCGAGGACCTAATCCTACTCCTGTTCGCGTCGAACGCCGGATGGTTTGATATCAGCAGGTGTATTAGATTCGATCATAGGAATTTGAGTATTAGCATGTTTTGCTAAGGATTGCAAAACGACACCGTTCGAGTAAGTTGGAACGACGTCGTTGGAGTGCACATTTGTATATCAGCAGTTGAACCTGTCAGGGTAATCAGCAGGGAGAGTCTTTGAGGGTGATCAGCAGTTGCATTAGATTATTCCATTGAAGAATGCAAAAACGACAGTGTTTGGATAAGCCTAAACGACGGCGTATTAGAATACCGCTAGGAATCAGCAGATGGAGTTTGAATACATTCAGCAGTTGGTATCTAATGATAGCGATAAAACGATTTTGCTTGGATAAGTCAAAAACGATAGCGCTTTGATAATGATGAAACGACAACGTATTGAATTACCGCTAAGATTCAGTCATTGGGCTTTGTGACGAGGATAATCAGCAGTTGCACCTCTTAAGGAAAATCAGCAGGTAGCTACAGTTGTTTTAGTTTCAGCAGATGGCTACAGTGAATATTAATCAGCAGGTGATACTTGATAGCAAAACGATGTCGCTTGAATAAGTTAATACGACAACGTTTTGCCCTCGCACCAAAAAATCAGTCGTTTGGTTTTACAAAGGACCAGTCGATGGAAAAACACACATATGTCAGCAGTTGATTTCTTTCAAGGGTTTTTCCAGTCGCAGTATCACTAACAACGATGACGAAGGAAGTGCTGATTATCAAAGTAATTTCAGGCGCAAGCTTAATCGATTCAAATACGATCGTATACTCAAATGGAAAAGATCATCAGGATCGTACTATTTCCTGGAATTAAGGAGACAAGGTAGGTACTATTTTGGGTAAATAGTACAAGATACAGAGGGCGTTTTTATATGTTTGCACTGAAATGAAAAGAAGACAAATTGGCTCTGTCAATGAGCAATTTACCTTGTAGTGGAGCAGTAATTACTGTGTACAATTTTGGCAGAAATTCAAACGGAATTTATTTTCCTTTGAAGCATTTATGACCGTTGCAATCGAAGCCTATAAATACCAGAGGAGACAAGGTAGGTACTATTTTGGGTAAATAGTACAAGATACAGAGGGCGTTTTTATATGTTTGCACTGAAATGAAAAGAAGACAAATTGGCTCTGTCAATGAGCAATTTACCTTGTAGTGGAGCAGTAATTACTGTGTACAATTTTGGCAGAAATTCAAACGGAATTTATTTCCTTTGAAGCATTTATGACCGTTGCAATCGAAGCCTATAAATACCAGAAGCTGGATTGAAGAAATCATCCTTTGCTATCATTCTATTGCGGTCACGCTGTCAAAATATTATCACGAGCTTTCTGTGCATTCATATTTACGAAGCTCAAATACTTGAAGAATACAACCTTTGTTATTCACTGAAATATCTTCAAGTCATCCTCTGGTTCAGTCTTTGAATTGAGTCTCTTTGTTTTAAGAAACCAGAGGATTTTACAGTACTCATATCGTGTATTCATTGTCATATTCTATTGAGTCTGTAACGAACTGTCTTTGTGAAGAAGTTCGAAAAACATACAAGTGTTGTAAACCAGCAGCTGCGTCTGCTTGGATTAGTGTGTTGATACTAGGAGTTCTCGTAGCTGCGGGGTTCGGGATCGGGTGTTTGTAGAAGGACTACTCGCATCAAATCTTCTAGTGATACCTTCCGAGGAGGAAGAAGGGGAGACGTAGGACATTGAAGTCCGAACTTCCAGAAACAAATCCTGATCTCTTTGCTATTTACTTTACGCATTTACATATTGCTTATTATTTACTGTTCACAAGTGAATCGGTTTTATTCCGCACTTTTCAAGTTAACCGAGAAACTTGCATAAAACAGAGATATCTTAAGTCTGGTAACTCGTACTTAAGTCAAGCCGTGTTGTAAAACATTTTAAAATATTTCAAAAATCGAAGAAGTTCATTCAACCCCCCCTTCTGAACTCCTATTTACTTATTGATCCTATTTCTGGGACCATCAACCATACTGTACACTAACCATGACCTACTGGTTCTTGCAGGCACTATCAGTGATATCTAGGGGATCATGGGGCGATGTTGCTAGACGCTTTACCATGATCCGATGGGTTAGTCCGAAAATGTGGTTTCGGAGTCACAAATGTTGTGAGCCCACGGCTAACTGTATCCCTGAACCATTGAGGGTCACACAAGTACTGGTTTCTCAATTCCCGTACGGAAATTAAGCTCAATTTATTGAGTATAGTAGGAGGAAGGATGGAAGTGCGACTTCCTAAAATTAAATAGGGTCAAAATGAAATTTCCCTAAGTTTGGACTAGTTTGACTATCCTTAAAGCTTACAGGGGCCAAACTGCTATTTTTTTTTAGGTGGTCCGAAAAATTGTTTTCACATCATAATGCTAAGTTTTGTAAACTGTGTAGATCGGTCCGATCTGATCGTCGATCGAGATTATGATGGAGCCACAGTGATGGACTTGAAACCAATGTTCACCCTGGGCCTGGGCCCGACCCAAGCCCATTAAACTGGTTCAAGCCCATGGAAAATCTATAAATAGAGGTCCTGGGGTATTCATTTGAAACACACCAAAAGCTCCTCAGCTTATTATTCCTCTCCTCTCCTTCCTCGCCGCCGTCGTCGCCCGCCGCCGCCACCGTCGGAAATCTTGTTCCGACCATTCCGGCGAGGAGATTCCGTCCGTGGGATTTCGTCGAGTTTTCTAGTGCAGATCGGCGAAGAAATTGGGATTCCGGTCGTGGACCAGATTAGGAGGCCAAAACCGCCAACTGTTGAAGTGCCGATTTCCTCGTGAAATTGGTCGGATCCAGGCGCCTACACGCCAGCAAGGTACCATTCTAAACATCCTATGTATGTTTATGAATTGTTTTACAGGTGTATTGACCGTTCCCGGGCTCTAAAATTTTAATCTTTCGTTGCGCCCCGGGAGCGGGATCCGGATCCGCCGCTGTGCCAACAATGGTATCAGAGCTTTGGCTCGGATCTATCAATACACTTTTCCTGCCTGTATTGCATCAGATCTCAGAATTTAAAAAAAAAAAAAATTTTTCTGCCGCGCCGTCACCGCGCCACCACCGCACCGCCGTCGCGCCTACTTCCGAACGCTGCCGCGCGCACGTCGTGCACGGCGTGCGCACCCGCCGTGCGCAAATCACGTACGGGATCACGGGATCGTGCGTGCATCCCACGCGCACATCTCGGCGGCCGTTGCGCGCCTGTCGCGCACGCTGGCCGGTCACCGTGCGCACATGTTGCGCACGGTGGTGCGCACACGTTGCGCATGCTGGTCGGTAACCGTGAACACATGTTGCACACGATGGTGCGCACACGTTGCGCACGCTGGCCGATGACCGTGCGCACTTGTTGCGCATGGTGGTGCACATACGTTGCGCATGCTGGCCGATAACCGTGCGCAAGTGTTGCGCTGCTGCACGAACTAGTCGCGCAGGTGGCCGCCCCTCCATGTGCACATGTAGCGCACAGGGGCGCGCACAGCGTGCAGCACGCGTGTGGGCGGCGGCACACCGGCCCGTGTGGTTGTTCCGGGGCGGAGATGCGACTGTGTTTTTGAATTCTAGGGTTTTACCAGGCCTGTCCCGGGCGGCCTGAGGGGTTTTTGGGACAATACTTGATATTGGGCTTTTTGGTCGGACCAAAAAATATTTTTGAAAATTTTGAGATATTGTACCTAAAATTGTTTTAAGCCCAAAATTGATTCAATTATAATAACAAAATAAGATTTTATTTATAAAATATGATTCTGTTGGATAATATCAAATTTGATTTGATTATTTTATTTATGTCAATTAATTAAGGTAATTGAAATAGATAATGTTTGGGATGATCGAGAGCCGTACCCAATGTGTTAGGTGTATGATAGGTTTTACAATTCTTGGTTGTGATATTGTTGAATTCATTTCAAAGTGGGCCTGGTTTATGGCCCGTTCCCACCCCTTTAAAATGTATCCCTATTTGTCATGGTTATTTAAATGTAAACATTAAACTTAGTGGGAGGATAATTTTGAAGATGTGGAGATGATGATCAAAGATATTGAAGACCGAAGACTTGTAAAACTGGAAGCTTATGTAATAGGATTGCATTTTCATATTGCATGTCACCTAGGATTGGACCTAGATCCGTGCTTGGCAACCACGGATCGCATAGCTCTCGCTTATCGATCATCCCAATTATATATGCGATATATATCTGTTGAATTCACGATTTTAAATTTGATTTAACATATTGAGACCAAATTTCAAAATTAAAATCCCTCATTTTAAATTTGATTAAAATTCATATCAAGATTAAAAGGTTCATGATAAGATCATGAAACTAAAGGGAATTTAAATATTGTTTAAAATTTCCTGCCTTCCATCAACAATGGGTGTACGTCGATGCTACCCGCATACATAGCCCGGCTCATATTATTGAGGGGGTTCTGTGTGCTGGAAAGCTGTACACGTCATTGACACTTGCTGTGAGTTGGTTGGAACTCCCTTTACCGTTGGCTCATATTATTGGGTACATTAAGGGGACCGTCCATCACAACTCAACATTGATGGGTCATCTTGACACGTGATAGTAATCGGCTTCATATTATTGGGCCCTTACTGGACGTGAGGTAAATACATGGAGGTTGCACCTGTTGCAATTATGCTCTACCTTTTGAGGGTCATGGTTGGCTGATATTATTCGGGACCATGTTTTCTTGATTGGACTATGTGTACCCACTAAGGAAACTTGCTTTCTCGATTTCATTAGAGGGTGGTGAAATTGTTAAAATAGTGGGAGGGTAATTCAGAAAACTAAATGACCATGTTTTATGTTTTAGCGTTTTCATGAATAGTTGGTAATGCATGTCTGTTTTTGTTTTCAGTATAAACTGCTTTCATTATGTCTTCGATGAAAAATCCACTTGCTTCTATACTGGATAGCAACAAGTTCACTGGCTTAAACTACCAAGATTGGCTTCGAAACCTCAAGATTGTCTTGGCTTCGGAGAAACTTCTCTACACGCTAGAGAAGTGCCCTCCGAAGGAAGCCCCTACCGATGTCTGTCCTGAGGAGCTGACAAAGCTGCGAAGGAAGCCCCTGCCGATGTCAGTCCTGAGGAACTGAAAAAGCTGAATAAATGGTGGGATGACGAGCTTAATACATGGTGCTATATGATGGCAACGATGTCCAATGAAATGCAGCGGTGCTTTGAGAAGACGGTGTATGCTGCTGACATACACCTTCATCTCAAGGAACTGTATGGGGAGAACTCTCGGACTGAGAGGTTCACTACTGTCAAGGAGCTCATGATGAGCCGCATGCGCGAGAGGACTTCGGTCCGTGAGCATGGGGTCCGTATGATTGGGCTCATTGAGAAGCTAGTAGGCCTTGATATCACACTTCCACATGAGCTGTCTGTGGATCTGCTTCTCCTCTCCCTGCCTGCTGCATTCGACCCCTTTGTGGTCAACTTCAACATGAACAAGCTGGAAGCCACCCTTGAAGAGACTGTAAACATGCTTGTCATGTTTGAGGGGACCATAAAGAGGGACAAGCACGTCCTCATTTTGGGCTTTTCTTCCTCTGCGAAGAAGGGGCCCAAACGCAAGGGAAAGAAGCGTTCTGTCCCTGCGAAGGAGGGAAAGCCCACCAAGAAGCCTAAAGCAAGGGCCTCAAAGCCGGACAAAACTGAGGACTTTTGCCACCACTGCCAAAATCCTGGGCACTGGAGGAGGAACTGTAAGGATTACCTCAAGCAGTTGCGAACTGCAAAAGGTATGTTCTACATTGAAATAAATATGTCTCTTAACTCGACTTCTTGGGTACTTGGTATCGGATGTGGATCTCATATCTGCAATGACTTGCAGGTAATGACAAGAAGCCGGCGTCTTAGAGAGGGTGAGACCCACTTGAGGCTTGGCAACGGAGCAAGGGTTGCTGCTGAAGCTATAGGAGATGTTTATTTATTTCTGTCAGACCCCGTGCTAATTACTCAAGATAATAGCACAATTAAGCACATAAACACGGAAGCGTAAAATCGGGCTTAAATATTTTTCGAAATAATTTAGGCCTGAACTCAAAAACATACATTTAAAATATCAATAATCAAAATACAAGTTAACTCCAACTCATACAAACCAGGTAACAACAATATCTCAATTCAGAAAAATAGATCCCCACTACAAAGAAACACGGGGCATCCCCCGGTTCAATACATATCGTAATATAAACTGGGACTCAAGAGAACGGGGATCGACCAACTGAACCTCCACTCTGTCCAGCTTGTTTACCTGAAGATCCTTCAAATGGGTAATACAGACCCAAACAACACAAAGCAGGAAAATAAATACGAGGTCAAGCCTCAGTACGAAGAGCTCTAATCAAACAGAAACTCATAAACATGCAGTATCAAAAGCCATGAGATGCATGAGGCTGACAAGGAATCGGGTATCAAGACCAGCATATCAACTGGCAATCAAAATCAGTCGAGCCTCTAAACCCACACAGTAAGTCCACCGATGGAATCATCGGTCCGTGATATTCCAGGCCCGTCAGCCCATCACAGCTCGGTGGTATTCCGATACGACAACACAGTCGATCACCACTCCGATGATAGTGTTGGACCATTCCGCACAACTCAACAGTCTGCCGGTCACAACTTGGCTCTAAATCAGGTCATCAATCAATCAATCTGGCTCAAGATGTATGCATGAATGCCAAGAAATTCATATCTGATTTCTACATGCATACAATATGTAAACAGCACATACAATTCAGTAATTCAGGCAGTTCACATAATCACAGATTCATATAAGCCAAACTCAAGACTCAGATACTAGCAGGTTATGCTCGAAGCTGTTAAGGTCTCGCTCATTCGTACCTTCAATCAACTGAATTCTACCTCAACAGATTTTACAAAGGTACGGCACAACCACTGAAGCAAATCAGCTTCCTTCTGCTACTGCAATCACGACAGAGACTCCCTGGAACTCAAATCTGTACCAGGTATCTAACAATCAGATAAATTCGAACTCAACATCTAAAGTTCTAAGGTCCAGTAGCATAATTCAACTACCGAATCCTATAGAGTACTCTTCAGCTCCTAAACAAAGCTTAAACTTGGCAAGGAATCACTTACCCAAAAACGCACAACACCCAAAGAACGCTATACCAGATTTCTCCAGAATTCTTCGCACACCAGCAGCTTCACGCTCTAATCCACAAGTCTTTCTACAGCCTCTAATGGGTAGCAATCGAAAGAGCTAGGCAAGGTGAACTCAGCGCCACCAAAATCGTCAAAAACAAAGCCTGGAATCGACAGAAATCGACTGGAGAAATGTTCGAACGAACAGTGTCGATCGAGGGTTTCAACAGAGAAGAGGATAAGAAATATCGGGTGTAAAATGTTCTAAGTGTCGATCGACACTTACCTAAATATATATCTCAATCCAATGGCTGTTGTTCTCTAAATAATCAGACATCGTGAACAGTGGATATCTTACGACTGGTATTCATGTTTCCTTCAACAAAACCAGCAGCAGCAACCATACGTTACATTTCTCTTCGCACACCAAAACGACACCGTTCCAACTAAATAAAACGACGCCGCAGCGTTCTACCAGCTGAAAACGGATATCTCTTGCGAAGCGACCAAAAGCTGGTAACAAATTCTTCAACAGTGCCAAGCTCACGGCAGCAATTGCAACACAAACACAACGAGCGCTAATCAAAACGACAACACTTCGCACACGTCAGCAAATCTGATCAAAGCGCTACGCTACAACAAATCCATTCAAAGCAACACGACGTAGCGTAGCTTACGTCATCAAATCTGATGAACTAAACGCCCGCAACAGCGATCGCTAACGCTAAACCAAAACGAAGGCGTTATACACCCGCTACAGGAACTCGCTGTTAACAGATATCACCAAGCGTTACCTCAGCGAAACGACGACGCATCACCCCTCTCGCTACAGTAACTATCTGAAATGCGCAACAACGGGTTTTCACGGAATGACAGTGTATCACGCATTAGCTACAGTAAATTTCTGTCAACAGCAACTTTGCTCCCGCGCTACAGTAGAATTCTGAAATCTAAAACTTCGAAATTATAAAATCTCGTGACTAATCCTATACAAATCCGATTAATCACTATTTCAAATTCTCAATCCTCACATTCTCCCCACCTTAAGAGATTTCGTCCTCGAAATTCAAGGCAAACTGATGGTCCCAGAAATAGGATCAATAAGTAAATAGGAGTTCAGAAGGGGGGGGGGGGTTGAATGAACTCCTTCGATTTTTGAAATCTTTTAAAATGTTTTGCAACACGGCTTAGCTTAAGTCCGAGTTACCAGACTTAAGGTATCTCAGTTTTATGCAAGTTTCTCGGTTAACTTGAAAAGTGCGGAATGAAACCGATTGACTTGTGAACAGTAGATAAACACAATATATAAGTGCAATATGTAAAAGATAAGGATTCAGGATTTGTTTCTGGAAGTTCGGATATAAATATCCTACGTCTCCCCTTCTTCCTCCTCGGAAGGTATCACTAGAAGATTTGCTGATTACAGGCCTTCTGCAACCAACCGATCACACAAGCAGCACTTGTATGAACTCCTAGACACTTCACAATCTAACACGCAGACGCAGCTGCTGATTGTTTACAACACTTGTATATTTCTCGAACTGCTTTGCACAGCAAGTTCGTTATAGACTCAATTGATTTAACAATGAATACAAAGCTATGAGTACTGTAAAATCCTCTGGTTTCTTAAACAAAGAAACTCGATTCAACGACTGAACCAGAGGATGACTTGAAGATGTTTCAGTGAATAACAATGGTTGTATTCTTCAAGTTTTTGAGCTTCGTAAAGATGAATGCAAGGAAAGCTCGTGATAATATTTTGACAGCGTGACCGCAATAGAATAATAGCGAAGGATGATCTCTTCAATCCAGCTCCTAGTATTTATAGGATTCGATTGCAACGATCATAAATTCTTCAAAGGAAATAAATCCCGTTTGAATCACTCTCAAAATAGTACGCCGTAATCACTGCTCCACCACAAGGTAAAATTGCTCATTGACAGAGCCAATTTGTCTTCTTTCCATTTCTGTGCAAACAATGAAAAACGGCCTCTGTACATCGTACTATTTACCCAAAATAGTACCTACCTTGTCTCCTTAATTCTAGGTAATAGTACGATCCTGATGATCTTTTCCATTTGAGTATACGATCGTATTTGAATCAATTTAAACTTGCGCCTGAAATTACTTTGATAACCAGATCCAATTTTCTTCGTCGTGGTTTCAAATGTTGCGACTGGAAAATACTTCCAAGTATGCATCGATTGGATTTCCATGTGTGATTTTCCAGCGCATGATTCTTTATATAACCCAACGACTGGTTTCTAGCGCGAAGTCAAAACGCTGTCGTATCAACTTATTCAAGCGACATCGTTTTGCTAAACACCCTCGACTGGTTAAATAAAACACTGTAGCTCTCGTCTGGTTATTTTTAACTGTAGCCTCGTCTGGTTATTTTTAACTGTAGCCTCGTCTGGTTTCAATACGGTGTCGCTTCAACTTGCTTAAACGCTGTCGTTTTGCACATGCTACCATTTGAATTCTTGCGTCTGATTTATGAAGACACTGTAGCCTGTGTCTGGTTTTTCAAACTACTGTACACTGCGTCTGGATCTTCAAACTACTGAACACTGCGTCTGGATTACCAAAACATTATCTCTCGTCTGTTTATGTAACACGTTGACTAACATAAGATATTGTAGCTCTTGACTGGATACTCAACATTTGAATCAAGGTTCTTTGCGTCTGAATACTCAATACCACTATCGTCTGGATTCTTGCTAACTATTGACAACGTCTGATTGTTCAAGAATAACTTGTCCTATTTTGTTATCACCAAAACTATAAATTTTATCCTAACAATTTCCCCCTTTTTGGTGATGAAAAAACTTAGCAGCCGATAAAATAAATTTGTGAAGTAAATTGCACAACGACTATTGAAGACAAATTTTCATTAACTGAGAAAATGGTACAAAAGAATTTGTACAAGAAACTAACGTCCTCTTCTCCTTAGTCTTCTTAGACTCTTTTCCCTTTTCCTTTCTCTTTCCCATCTATCTGCCTCTCGAACCATTTCCGCAGCCTCTTCCACACTGAGAACACGTCCATGTCCTGAACTGCTTTCATCTTGGTTAGCCTGAGTAGGTAAAGGTCGGCGTTCCACACGAGTAAATTGACACTAACGACTATTGAAGACAAATTTTCATTAACTGAGAAAATGGTACAAAGATTTGTACAAGAAACTAACGTCCTCTTCTCCTTAGTCTTCTTAGACTCTTTTCCCTTTTCCTTTCTCTTTCCCATCTATCTGCCTCTCGAACCATTTCCGCAGCCTCTTCCACACTGAGAACACGTCCATGTCCTGAACTGCTTTCATCTTGGTTAGCCTGAGTAGGTAAAGGTCGGCGTTCCACACGAACAGGTGGCGGGCGGCGGCTGCTACTGCCTATTTCCCCCTTTTTGGCATCACCGCCTCTTATGTAATCGGCGATGTCACCAATTTGGGTGGACAGGCTAAGAATATCTGCTGCTATTTTTGATTGAAATTCTAACTGGTCATTCCGGATAGCAGCTATTTGCCCGTCCAGTAAAAGAAATTTTGCATCAATTGCGTTGAACCTACTTCTGTCTGCCAGTGAATTTGTCTCAGCAGAAACACCTTGGGCCAAAACAGCTTTCTTCAATTCATTTAAACGAAGCATTTGAACATCTTGAGTTTGGCCCTCTTGTCTCGCACTCTGTATAAGACTACGTAAGTAGTCATTTTGATGTCCCAAAGAGGTTTGAAGACTTCGTTCAGTACTATGGAGTCGAGACAAAATTTCACTATTAGCATCATCCATACGTTGAGACAGAGAAGATTTCAAATCATCCAAAAGAGAAGGGAGATCAACAGTAGCAGTGGGAAGAGAAGTCTGAGCATCTGCAGCGCTATCCAGGTGAATATCCGCGGAATCAAAATGCACTGGGGAACCAGAAGAAGAACTAGTAGAAACATGAATCTGATCCGTAGGTAGAGGAGAGTCTGGAAACTCAACAGAGTACAATCCCTCTTCCTGAGCATCAGTGAAAACAACTGGTCCTAAAGCAGAAGAGTCAGCCGGGGAAGAAGGAGAGCGATACACTGTTGAACCATCGGATGAATCAGAATCAATCTCTGGACTGCTCTGTATAGGAGAACTACGGAAAAAGCCAACAAATGTATCGGTATGTACACCCTGCTCAAAATCATCGAGAAGATAGTATGGGATCCTTTCAACTCCTAAATTATATACAACTATCTCTTTGCAAGCAGATCGCAAACAACCAAACATGTGGTATCTCACAATATCTGTACAAACTCGTGCCCAGCCCCAAGTTTTGACCACAGACGGGGCGGTTCCCCAATATTGGAACGGTTCAATCACACATCCATGTGGAACAAAATCTTCTTCAACCACACTGTCTGGCACTGGTCTCTTATTTACAAACAATGAGAGTTTGCAGCTACTCCTCAAAAACTCAGGACCTTGAATGAGTGTCCACAAGCCATCGATTTTCACCATAGGTCGCACCCAGCATTTTGATTTTGCCTGAGAGAAGAACTGGGCAAGTACAGCACCACTACCTATAGAGGTATCAAGATACGCTGAAGTGCACGGTTGCTCTATAGGTAGGCCATTTTCTTTTTGCTGTGAAACAAGAACTTCGAGAGATTTCGAGTGGGCAACAGACAAAATATCAATTATTTGAGATGCAGTTGCTGTCCAGGGCTGCCCAGGAACGAGATATTTCTGATGTGATTCCAAAAATTTCCTAAGAAGCATCTCCCGATATTTCGCCAAAATGTATAACCTTCTCTTGACCGCAGTTTCGAGAGAATCAGTACCAGCCCATTCCAACATCAATATTTCCTTCTCCTTCAGAATCTTCAAACTTTCAGGATCATGTAATTTATTCAACGAAAAAGAATGAAAGAATTCCACCACATCTACCATCACCTTGTCCCTGACATCTAGTGACATGAGCTCCTCAGGATGATGCTTGCTGCTGCTAGCTTCCTCATCAGTCTTAGCAACATCAAAAACGATTTCCTCCTCGGAGTCTTGCTTCTCTTGCTCCGAAGTCGCAAATTCCTTATCGAAGGCCCTATCAAACCAAGTTTCAGTATTATCACCTTGTGTTGCAGCAGCTGTGTCCAGTTGAATCAAGATTTGTTCAATTATATCATCTGGATCAGCAACTGGTTTCTCCTCACTATCCGGTACATCAGTACTTGTCTCCTGTACACCAGTCGCACTCTCCTCGACTGGCTCATCAACTACAAGGTCATCCTCCTGCTCCAGAACCAACCGCCTCTTTCGTGATTTTATTTTTGGCACAGGAGGTAGTTCAGATGGGACATCAGCTGTTGGTTCAATGGTTTGAAGCGGTACTGCCTCCAGTGCCATCGCAGCTGGTTTACCCTTTGTGGTGCGCTTCTTCTTGGAAATAGGAGCCACTTCAGTTTCACTGGCCACCGATCGCTTCTTTGACACAGGTTTCTTTACTGTTTTCTTCACGGGGGTAGAACCTGAGGCTTTCTCCATGCCAATATGTTCATTTATATGAATATATCTGTGTACTATTCTTTCAGTCAATAATATGTGAATGGGAAATGGGTTGGATTCACCAAGCTCCAAACCGGGAACCTTGCTCAACACTACACAGATCTGAATTGCGTAACCTTTAGGCTGCCGCGACCCGGGCGTGACCATTGCCTTCAAAACACCAAATAACATACTACCCCAATTGATTTTCACATCAAACGTGATGGCTGTCATTAACATGAATCGCTCGCGGGTCACAGCATCGAACGACCCAGCTTTGACAAAGAGCGTCTTTGCCAGAATATCATGGAGGAGATGATATTAGATTTTCATTTCCTTTTTGAAACATGAAATACTTACTTGTTCTTCGGATTCAGAAAACAGACTCCTCGCATCAAACACCAAGTCCTTAGGAACTTCTGACACGTCGGTTAAACCCTCAGTCGGAAGACCAAATTCCGTCGCAAACATTCCATCAGAGATCTCAACATTTATGCCCCTGATGGTGCTGACCACCATTCCGTCTTCTCGAACGGACCCATTTTCGGAAAACTCTATCAGTACAGCCTCATAGTACACAACTGGGCAACCCAAAAAATCTTTTAACCCCGTTGCGATGAGCAGCTCAAACATCTGTGTTATAGAGGCATCGTCCATCCCAAATACGGAGTCGAAATCAACATGGTGGCTATTGCTGATCAATGAAGATGACATTTCTGATGAATATGAGATGAGAGATTGCCTGAAAAGATGATTTGCGAGAACTATGCAGAGAGAATACGAGAGTACTAGAGAACAAATTTGCAAGGTAAGAGAAGATGAACAGTGTACCGTCATATATATATAGAATACGAAAAGGTAAAAGATTGGGAACGGTGTAGATGTGACTGTTGAAATGATGACAAAAACACGTGTCAATCATCCAATGGCACGTACTATTTTTGGAAATGATTTGCAAATATTTTACCCGTATTTGAAAAAGAAAATATTTAAAAACACGCGCGCCAAAATTTAATAAGTCACAACTGCTGCGTCTGGTTTATTAACCTTGCAGCTGGAATTTTAATATATCGCCAGGTAGGCAAAATATGGTCACAAATAAGTATCAACTGTATATATGCAACGTCTGGGTGTCCAGACGCAACATATTCAGTCGACGTCACACTTAACAATCCAGATCTTGGTTCCCCCTGCGACTGGTACATACCTGCGACTGGCATACTCTGTGACTGGTATACTGTGACTGGTATACTCTGCGACTGGTATACTGCGACTGGTATTCTCCAACATAAGTTGCTTCCCTCGACTGGTAGTCTATTGTTCCCCCTGAACAAAAGACTTGCAGCTGAGGTAGACAACGGCTTTCAATCTGCAAATTTGTTAGAGCACAGGAATATCATGGCAATTCAAGGAGACATAATATGTTTCTAAAATAAGAAAACTTAGCGTCTGGCAGAGGTTTTGTGAAGATGTCAGCAACTTGTTGCTCCGTCGACACGTATTCCAACCGGACGTCCTTCTTTAGCACGTGGTCCCTTATAAAGTGATGTCTGATATCGATGTGCTTGGTCCGTGAATGTAGCACAGGGTTCTGAGTGATTTCTATTGCACTGGTGTTGTCACAGAAAATAGGAGCTTCGGAAGCATCAATGCCGTAATCCTTCAATTGATGTTGAATCCAGAGAATTTGAGCCCAACAACTGCCAGCAGCAAGATACTCTGCTTCGGCTGTTGACGTGGCAATTGATGTCTGCTTCTTACTAAACCAGGAGATCCCCTAAGAATTGACACGTTCCACTGGTGCTTTTGCGATCAATCCTGCACCCTGCGTAGTCTGCATCACTGTAACCGATTATATGAAAGTCGGACTCTTTGGGATACCAAAGACCCACGTTAGGAGTACCCTTCAAATATTTCAATATTCGCTTTACAGCAATGTAATGCGATTGCTTTGGCTCTGCTTGGAATCTAGCACACATATAGACAACAAACATGATGTCTGGTCTGCTAGCAGTCAAATATAGCAAAGAGCCTATAATACCGTGATACAAAGATACCTCGATGGCAGTTCCAGCTTCATCTTTGTTGAGTTTGATTGTGGAGCTCATGGGAGTAGCTGCTGCTGAACTATTTTCCATTCCAAACTTCTTTAGCAGTTCTTTTGTGTATTTCGCCTGGTTAATGAAGATTCCATTTTCCAGCTGGCGAACTTGTAAGCCCAAGAAAAATGTCAGCTCCCCCATCATACTCATCTCAAACTTATCCTTGTTGGGGATCCGGATCCGCCCCCCGGTCAGGCAGCGGAAGAACAAAAATTATAGAACCGGGAGGCGATCAATATGAAAAATCAATCTACATTCTATGACATTCATAGGATGTTTAGCGTGTTACCTCGCTGTTGTGCAACATACACTTCCTCTGTCAAGACGCCATTTAGAAAGGCACTCTTGACATCCATCTGAAAGACTTTGAAGTCTTTAAATACAGCATATGCAAGGAACATGCGAATGGCTTCTAATCTAGCTACTGGTGCAAATGTTTCATCAAAAATCTATACCCTCCATTTGTCTAAAGCCTTGTGCAACCAGCCTAGCCTTATTTCTTATTACTACTCCATCTTCATTCAGTTTATTCCTAAAGACCCATCGTGTTCCTATGACTGAATGATTTTTAGGTCTAGGTACAAGTGTCCATACTTTATTGCGTTCAAACTGATTGAGTTCTTCCTGCATAGCATCTATCCAACTTGGGTCAGCTAAGGCCTCATCTATTATCTTAGGTTCTATATGAGAAAGAAAAGCAGCATCAAAATGATCATGAGATAGCTGGCCTCTTATTCGAACAGGGGATTGAATGTTACCTATGACTTGCTCAGGTGGATGATTTCTATTCCACCGGAGATCAAGTCCAATGGGATTTGATCTTTGTTCCCCCTGAGTTGCTGGATGCATTTCAGCGACTGGATCAGCAGACGCCATTAGATGTGGAGCATCGCTGACTTGTGCGTCTGCTTCCAATTGGTACGAAGTGCTTGCGACTGGTGGACCAGTCGTTGGTGAAGACATACGTGCAGCTGTATGTCCAGACATTGATATTGAAGTTCTTGCTACTGGTTGCGCTACGTCTGGTATCTCAATATTCATGTGCGCAACGTCTGGTTGTATGTTGGTTTCAACACTTCCAGCGGCTGGTGCACTTGGTGCAACATGATCCACGACTGGTAGTTCTTCCTCAGCTGTATATCTTTGTGGCACGTCGTCGTCTGATTCCTCAAGACTTGTTGACTCCAGACGTGAACACAAATCGTGTAGGCTTGCAGCTGAATTTGACTTGAAGCTGGTTTCATCGAAAACCACATGTGCGGATTCCTCAACTGTTAGGCTGCTGTTGTTGAATACTCTATACGCTTTGCTCACTGCCGAGTAACCTAAAAATATTCCTGCATCAGATTTAGGTTCAAAGGCAGTTAGATGCTTCTTGCCATTGTTATGAATAAAGCACTTGCATCCAAACACCCTGAAATATGAAATATCAGGTTTCTTGCTATTCCAGATCTCATAGTGAGTTTTATCGTGCATCCTATTAATCATTGATCTGTTTTGAGTGTAACACGCTGTGTTAACTGCTTCTGCCCAGAATTTTTTTGAGAAACGCCGGAATATGCAATCATAGCTCTAGCAGCCTCTTTAAGAGTGCGGTTTCTCCTTTCAGCTAACCTGTTTTGCTGAGGAGTTCTCGCTGCTGATAGCTCATGCTTTATTCCCAAGTACTCCAGATAAGAAGTTAATTTAACATTTAGAAATTCAGTACCGCGATCACTTCTTATCCGGTTGACTGAACAAGATTTGTCATTTTGCAATCGTTTTAAAAGTCTTATCAGTTGGTCGGCGGTTTCAGATTTTGCTTTTAAAAAAACATCCAAGTATATTTTGAAAAATCATCAACAACTGCAAGGGTGTATGACATTCCCCCTAAGCTCGTGACTGAAATAGGACCAAAGAGATCCATATGCAAGAGCTCAAGGCAACGGGTGGAACATTTTCCGCCTTTGTTTTTGAAAGTAGATTTTATTTGTTTTCCCAGCTGACAAGCTGCACAAATCTTGTCCTTAGAAAAGCTAATTTTCGGCAGACCAGAGACCATGTCATGTTTACTCAATTTAGCAATTGTTTTGAAATGCAAATGATTCATTCTCTGGTGCCACAACCAGCTCTTGGAAGAACCGGCTGCAAAGCACAACTGTTCAGGTTCCAGCTGATCTGACCAGTCGATGATGTAGGTATTCCCCGAACGTTTACCTACTAAAACAGTCAAACCACTTGGACTCTGAACCGTGCACGTGTGTTGTTGAAACTGAACTGTGTAACCTTTGTCACACAGCTTACTAATGCTAATCAAATTGTATTTAAGGTTATCAACAACAAGGACATCAGAAATAGAGATGTTACCGTGGATAAGCTTACCCTTACCCACAGTGTTACCGTAAGCGTTGTCGCCAAACACAATTTTTGCGCTTTTGTGTGGTTTGACATCTGATAGCAGCTTTCTATTTCCAGTCATATGTCTTGCACATCCGCTATCCAGATACAACAATGTTGTTTCAGCTGCTGCTTTGTACCTGTTATCCTGTAATCAAACAAGCAGCTTTTGGTACCCAATTTTACTTGGGTCCAGATTGGATTACCCCTTTCGGGACCCAGACTTGAATCACTTTCACAGTTTTCCCAGTTTTTGGATCCACGAAAGTCTGTGCAAAATTGTGAGATCTATGGAGTTTTGATTTGACATTTTGACCAACAGGATCTCTTCTCGGCCAAGTCTTTTTCCAACCATATTTTGCCTTCCTAAAGTTACACCGCTGCTGGTTTGGAACATAGGACTTGGAACCAGCTTTTGCTTTGTCCTTGTCCAATTTGTTCTTTAACCAGCTGGGCTTGGAACTCTCAGGCCTTTGATAGCCGATGCCATCTTTTCCTTTTCCTTCATGACTTGACTGGGAAGATTTCTGGTCATCATATCTTATCGACTCGCAACAATCATATATCACGTCAGCTTTGACAAAGCCCATTTTATTGAACTTGTCATACACCGGTTGTGACTGAGTACTTGTCTCTCCTTCACTGCTTTCGCTATTACTAAAACCTAAGCCAGTTCTATCATGTGCTGACTTTTGGATTTCTTGTAATTTGTGGAAAGCACGAGCTGATTGGGTCTAGGAGCTCATTTCTTTAGTTAAATTTTCAACTTCAGCCTTGAGCTCGCTGGACTCACTTCTCAACAATTCATTTTCTATTCTCAGCTTACTCAACTCAGTCTTTAAACTATCAGTATCCTCAAGCTCGTCAGAACTCGATTCTGCTGAACTATTTTTCAAACTTGCGTTTTCGTCCTTGATTTTCTCAAATGTGTGAGATAGAGTCTTGTACTCGTGGACCATATCGTTCAGTGCCTGAACTAGATCTCACGTGTAAATTCAACGTTGGAAAAATCAAATACCTCGTCGTCATCCATCTGGTCAGCCATGAGACAATGAACTTCCTCCTGTTCACTGTCACTTGAAGAGGAACTGCTGCTGGATGACTCTGAATCACTGTCTGCCCAGCT